>VDFB02019757.1:28764-101387 GCA_007258455.2 Sequoia sempervirens
AATGTCTATCAATTTCATGAGAATTTGGGTATCAAAAATGAATGCTTGGTAATCTAGTCATCAAAATAATTCAACCACATTACAAAAAACTTAGAAACTATCATAGACAATATGCATTCCAAGTGTTTGAATAAATGTCTACAACCATAAATCAGGAAAATTAAGTGCAAAAATAGGGTAGGGTTCTTATAATGGTATCAGAGCATGCATTATTGTTTATGATATTTGTAAAAAACTAGAAATACTCTAGCACGGGTTATCATAGTGGTATCAGAGAATGGAGTATCTTTCCAGCTTGTTGGGAGACTAATATTTCTTGAAAATGTTGAGTTGCATGTCTATTTTCAATGATAAAATCATGGATGACAGAATAAAATCTTTGTTGGAATCAATGAGACAAACTTGAGCTAAAATTGAAAAGACCTGATGAAACTCATGGAGTCACACAGTGAAGAGGATGTTGGAAATAGGATTTATACAGTAGGAAGGGATCTTGAGAATCTACACCAATCAAAGGTTATTTACTTAGTATGTTGAAGGTGGTGGAGACTAGTTTTTCTATGATAGATCGGTTACATTAAAAAAAAATTCTTTGGTAAATGAAACCATCAATGACTTCTTTGATTAAGCCAATGCTTATGAGACACACAAATAATGAGGTGAGACATTATTACTTCAAGTTTGAGTGAAATTATGAGAATTTTGACACCTAAAGCTCCTTACAATGATAAAATAATGGAACGGATACTTCAGTTGTTAATGGATAGTTTCTAGGATTTGGATGATATCACATGTTTTCATTTTTCTAGAAGGTTACCATTCTTGAAATATTTGCAAAACTTAGATGGGAACATCATGTTAGATATGGGATTGGATTATATGATTCACCAAATTTTTCACCATTTATTTGCTACAATAAAAAAATATCATGTTGATAATGTTATTGCATCCATATAAATCATTATGATTTTGGTTAGTAATAAAGTGATGATGTGCCACAATCATTTTTTTTATCCTATTAGCTAACAAGAGGAAGGGTAATCAAATAATCTTATCTGTTGAGCAAGCCTTAACTGAAATGGTGATTGCTCGGTGCGAGAAGTTGAAACCTCTCTTGAAAAATGAGGAGCATGAGGAAGAAGAACACTGATACATTTTGAACCATTTTTCGATGACAACCCGTCAGAATTTCGACGGCTGTTTGTCGCTATTTTTGCATCGGAATTTCAACGACATTTGAAATGTCGAAATTCCAGCCCGACATCCGTCGAAATTCTGACGGGCTGTCGTCGAAAAATGGTTCAAAATGTATCAGTGGAAGGATTCAAATCAGAAATATTTGATGAAGAAAATGCCTTATCACATGAGGAAGGTATGATAGAACCCTAGGATGACCTCTTAGCCATGCATGCAAGTGTTTTTTATTAGATTGTGCATGATCAAGAAAAAGAAAAAAATAGCAACCTTGGTTGCAAGTTTAGACCAATTAAATGGGATTGTTGTAGCTATCAGGTTCCTTAATGACACTAGTGGAGAAGATGTAAATGATTAAATTGTTGAGATCACTAATGCACTTTCAAAAGAAGAGCACGTTGAAGGAAAATATGTTGAAGTCTCCAAATCATCCTATGATGATGGTTTCTTATCTCAATATTGTGATGATAGTTTAGATGGGTATTGATTTTCTTTCCAAACAAAGCCTATGGAGAGGAGTATTCATGATAGTTTCATTCTCTTTGATTTATAGAGTGATTTGATTATGGAAGAAACCACTTATGAGGTACACAACAAGTATACTCTTTTAGATAGAAGATATTAACTTATAGATCCATGGGATTCGGATGTGTTGGCACCTAAATATGATGAAACAGTTTGGTATGAATTCCTTTTGATCAAAGTGATTCCCTAACTTTGAAACCTATATTATTTAAAAATGATGACATTATGGTAGCTAATTTTGAGAGGCTTGATCTTGAAGATAAATTATAAATTTTAATGCGAGCTAATTTTGATCTAAGGCCTAGTAATTCACACAACTTGAAGGATCATATACCATTCATGAAAGAAGAAAGGATAGTTCTAGAGACCAATGAAGATGAGACAAATTCTAAAGGAGAGGCATATGAGGCTTGGGATAGCCATGGAGACAATGCTAAAAGGTATGAAGAAAATTTTTATTTTTATTTTCATCATAATAGAAATTCACTAAACTTGCATGGTATTGGCATTTATGAGAAAAATTGGAAGAATAAATTATTGGTGTCATCTGAAATTGAACACAAAGATTCTTCCAAATTGGATGACACAAAGATTCTTTTTGATAATTACATCTAAAAGTTAAAAAGATATCAGTATGAAAAAATTATATTCCTTGTTGATTTACAAATCATTAAGAGCATAGTGGAGGAGATAAAATCAGCATACTTGCCCATGATCCATGATAGAGATATGGTTACCAAGCTTTCAGATGAGAATTTACTTTTATCCAAGGAAACAAAGGTTAAGGTTGATGAGCTCACATTTGAGATTAAATCAACTAGACTCGCTGAACAACACCCAAAGAGCATTAATTGAAGCAGAAAATCAATATAATATGGGAAAACATTTTAGGGAACAAGAGAATGAAGAAAAGGCCAAGGAAATCAAGCACGTAATTGAGGAGATTGATAGAATTTAAAAAGATTTTGACCTAATGCACTTCCCAAAGAAATCAAAAAGTGGAAGCTTGGATCAGTAGGAGGATTGGGTTGACAATGAGGATAATGATAATATTCAGTTTGTTAATAATCCATTGTTTGAGATAGATATTAAATCTTCTTTTGATAAACCACTTTTTGAGTTAGATGATGGAGCACTTATTGATTTCAGGGTTATGGTTGGTGATAATCATAGGATTTGGGATCTGGGTGAAATTTTTAGTTGTGAGATAATGACTTAGTATTGGGTTTATGGGAAATATTACATAGTTGGTACTACTTTCCACCTCTAATCAACCTAAATAGGATTTTTTCTCCTTGTATTCAGATTGTTTGACAAGAATTTCTAGCGCAACAATGGAATATTCTTCAGTTGGAGTTGGATGGTAGAGGTTATCTGGTCATCAGAGAATTCCTTCTAGCCATTTCCATGCTCACATTTTCTATGTATTCGTAGAAATTTGATTATCACAACTACTGCCCTAGCATTACCATGCTCATTTTGGAAACATCAGTTAATGAGTAGATGGATTTTGAGTACTTTCATGTCTTATGGCAGCGGGTTGTAGGAGTTTTTTGGACATGGTACAATTAATTATAACTTCCACATTGGTGAGTGATATAGTCATTTCATGATGTTTGAATGTGTCGTCACATTAAACTGCACCCCACTAAACAAGATTTCAATGTTTTAATGACACAATGGAAATGACCTCAAGGTGTGGGACCTTGCAAATGAGGTCAATTCTTCGAAAAAGGCTAGCTTCCTCTTCCAAATTAAGTGCAAATGATTTGGTTTAACCCAACACATGAAAGTCATAATGTTAACCTACTCTAACAGATCACAAAGGAAAAGGGTAGAAAGAGACTTGAAATGTGAAAGAAGGTGATGCACCGAATTTAGAGTTTTTTCCTTCCTACTTTATAATAGCATAATATGTCAAAGAAACAACTAAAGCACCCACTCAAATATGAAGGTAAATGAATTTTACTCAAACATGCAAGATGTAACGGTGATGATAGTTGAATTTTATTGACATAAAGCTTGAAGTAACCTTTACAATGGAAAAATGCAAGAGTTGCAGGTCTGCAAAATAAAAATCCCAAAGAGGCCAAAGGAAAATTCCATAATAATGATACAATATTTTCCTTTATGGTTCAAGCGTAACCAAGATTTGAAATCAAAACCATAACCCTAATCTAACTAGGGTTGCAGGAAGATGAATTTGATCAAATTGAAATGATCTGAATTACTCCCATTACATAGCAACATAACTAGCCATAAAGGATCTGACAACTCAAACAAGCCCCAAAATGATGACTCACATGAACACAAGGATGGGAACCCATGAAATCCATAGCAAAATATCAAACCAACATACCCTGATAAAAGAATATAGATTCTATAGCACATCAAGGAGTAATGCCACTAAACAACAGTCAAAAGAAATGTTGAAAAGGCATAAAAATTAGGCCATAGTCGATCAAATTTTATCTAGTAGTTGGGAATGTCATTGAGACATCAATTCTACAAATATGTCATGAACAAGAGCACTTGATCGTTGAAGTTTGAATGATGGTCATTGGATTGGATATGGATGACCAAGATCAAATGCTCAATGAACTTTAAAACATGGTCATTGTTCACAAGAGAATCAATATTAAAAGCTATTGCATAGCCTTAATACATTATTGATCTCCTCAAGATTATAAGGCAACAATTCAAGATGTCCATGATGCATGCAATGCAATGAAAATCCACTGCCTATTGTCTGGGATCTGTGTCACACAATCACGTTTTCATGCATTGAACTTGGACCCACCATATCACTATCATCGCATATCACACAAAGGACTTATGCTTTATGTTTCCAAACCACAATGCAAAGAACCCTTGCGATGACCGCTAGATGCTTTCTCTCAAATCTAAACCGTTGACACTCTCATTGTGGAAAACAAGACCATTGCAGAAAGCACCAAGGTGACATTATTCACAACAATGATGTGAATGATGCATGCGATGACTGTTAGATCTTCTCCATTGAATTTGATCCATTGAAACCATACAAAGCAAAATAAAACCTCGGGCCCACCAAGACACGTGTCACCTCAACATTCACCATCCATCATCGTCACCATCCTATCCGGATGTCAAAGGGACCATCATCAACGTCCTGTTGATTTCCACTTGTCCCTTCGATGAAGAGATCCTACCTTCATCACTCATCACATAAAGGACTTCAACCTTGGATCATAACCGCAATGCACTCGAGGCTAGCAATGACCATTAGATCACCATCTTTAAATTTGGACCCTTAGTCACTTGATCATCACTCATTGCACAAAGGACTTCAACCTTTTCATTTCACAATAGCAATGTGAAATGATGGCGCGATATCTATCCAATCTACATCACCTAATCTATGACATTGGATATTTCATCACAAGCACAATAGACATCATCATTAAGGCTTTGGTTATGAGAATGCAAACAACAATGCAAAGGGTAGTAGTGATGAACACTTCACTGATCAAACCAGTCAACAAGGAAAGAGGGTTAGTCATCGAATGATTTTTAAAGACATAAGTTATAACTTATGTGACGTATGGCAGCCGATTACCAGTCAACATAAAAACATAAACTCTGCTCATTTTCCATGATTGCAAACCTTAGGGTTTAACTATAAACCCTAAGTCAAATTAAGAGCATAAATAAAAGCATTCTTGAGCATAGTTGACCTCTTTTGATCATGTGGACTAGAACAATCGACTCCTCTCAAGAAACCCATATCAAAACTATAGTCAAAATCCTCTACAAACCTCTAGCAGTGACATCTGCAACCATAACAATATTGCATGACAACATTGCAAATTTTTAGCAACTTTGCAGCAAATGGAAAGCATGGATTTCAATAGGATGCACACATAGGATCTCTCTGGTCGGATATAAATGATGGGCATCCAAGGGTGGCATAAAATATGTCAACATTTTTGCAATTTTTGTGGGATGATTGCGTGCTAATCATGGAGTCCAGGCCTTATTAGTCCATTGGGCACAAAGTCATGAAAGGGGTCAACAAAACTGGGCCTCCCAAGAGCAAAAACTATAAACATGTGCAAGCCTACACTTGGAGAAAAGCATGGGAACTAGGAACATACATTCCCTTGAGGAGAATGTAGGGTGTGCAAAGCACTTCATGGAAAGCAAAAAAAATTATAATATGTACATGAGATAGGCTGAAAAAAGAGGAACATCACAAGAAATTTCCTCTATCAAAAAAAGATCCTCTAAAAGATCCTATCCCTTTCAAGCTGAAATTGTGATCTTCATTCATTTGCAACCATTGAAGTAAACCACCTGAATACAAAGGATTGCATAATGAATTAGCTTGGTGAAGAATCACCTCATTGTAGACCTTGTCGCTAGAAGGTAGCCATATGATGCAAGTTTCAAACTCCTCTAATAGTGGCACCTCAGGAGAACAGACAGTAGCATGAGGAAGCCTCTCTAAAAATAGGTCAACATCAAAATGAGAACCTTCGAGAAATGAAAAAGAAAGCTCCTTACACAGGGGTGAGCCACTATTATAGTCATTGGCCTTCTCAAAAATATGTTTCTCACAAAATTCCCCATCAATTTCCTCTTCATTTCTTTGCATGACACTGCTGCTCTTGACCTCATGGCAATTTTGCCTCTCTATTTGATGGCTAATTATGACAACCTCAGGCTTACAATTGTCTGCCTCCTACAATGATTCAACAACTAGGCCTTTACAACCATGATTTAGAGATTGGAAATCTAACCTAAATAGATATTTCAATCATCATGAAGGTGCATTTAACTTGTCAACACAAGGACGTGAACTTGAAATGGGTCAGCACAGTATGTGCACTAGGAACCCAAAGTAGCCATTCTCATTCTATAGCTAGGAAAATCACAATGCTGAAAGTAAATTGCTTAGAAAGGAATAACATGAATGCTAACCATCAATCAACAATTAAACCAAGCTGAAATGCATGACAGAAATTAAAATCTAAGCAAACAAACAAGACACTACTCTGTCTACTTTGGCTGCAGGAATAGTCACATAATGGAATTCTAGTCGCTGCAAGAACAGTCAGTGTCACATTCTTAACTAATTACTAAACAAAGAGTGATACTAAACTAATGTTAAACTAAAGGACTGATTAATCACCAAGTGTGCCCCCTTGGATAAGTAACCTCTAAGACTAATGAAAAATCAGATGCTCGAACTCAAAACTTTATTTTATTCACTATGAATCATGAGTACAAAGGAGTAATATATCTGTATTGTTGAGAACTGAATAATGCAAGTACAATATCAAATCGTGCAACCTCCTGAGAAGGAGCATTAGATCTTTATTTATACTATCAACTAAACAAGGCAGTCAACTCCATGAACTGGGAGGATGCCATTTAGGGAAAACAGAGAAAGTGGGGCGATAGTTATGCATGCATGGAATCCAGTTAGACGTGCATGTCCAACTACAGATTTAGCACAACAATAATGTCTGCAACTGCTCAATAGTATTAAAGTCCACTATAAGGCAGTTACATTCAGTTTGCATGAGGAATCTCCTACCATCGACCTCCTTTGACCTTTGAATGATTCCCTTGTTGGATGTTATGATGCATGCCTAGCTGGCAGTGTCTTCCTTAATTTAGCATCCTCAAATTAAATTTGCATGGCAATGTTAGTACACACAATAATTGCATATTTGTAGCTACCTAAAGGAGCATTCATTAACCACATGCAAAATTAATATAGATAGTCCATTTAACATGCCATTTATCATTAAAGGTTTATAGAAATAAGATTAAGCCCAACACCTATAGTTTGAGGAAAATATCATAAAAATATCAACAATTAATGTAAAATTCCATAATAACTCCAACAACTAAATCACAAATTCTACCCAAAAATGAGACCATAAACTAGACTCGTCACTCCCCCCAACCTAATATCTTGTTGGTCCTCTAGCAAGGGAAGGGCTATTCTTTTTCTTGGTCAACACTTTGAAATTTGCAATTGACAACTGTCCCACATCAGAATGTGTTATGTGTGAATAAGGATCCCAATAGAATCCTCCCAATCTGTCCAATCTGCTCCATCTTTGTTTCTCTGCAGCAATATCATATTGGTAGAACCTGAAGTTCCGTACAGGCCACATTAGGATGGGTGGCTGAAAATTCAGGGGAAGCCAAAATAGCCCCTTTGTCCTTCCAATGTGAATATATCTGTCAATTCTTTTAAGAGTTTTTGCATAGTTCTGGATGGAATGAGGTTCATCCTGCTTGAGATCATTAGTTAAGTTGTTCCATCTTTGTGAGAGGTATATCTTCATGGTTTCCTCTTTTTCTTTTGCCTTTGCCTCATATTCACTATAAACTGCTTCTATCCAAGGCATAATACTATTACTATAGCTAGGTCTCAAAAGCATTTTATGTCATTTCCTAAAAATATCCCTTGGATTCCTTGTTTCAGCCCTGATGGGCAGAGGGATGTTAGACTCCAATTGCTTATAAGTCCCATGTTGTTGTCCCCAACTAATCTAATTTTGCACCCAATACATAAACGTCCTTAATTAGACATCCCCAACATACAACAGCGGATTCCAATCATGGTCTTGAGTTACAACATAATTATGCAAATAAAACTCACACAACAAATTCTTCATTTCAGGGGAAGCAATTTGATAAGCATTGAAAAATTCAATAGGGGTCTCAATAGAAGGGTTCAAACCTGAGACAATTATTTCTAGTCTAAAAGAGAGATATTTCTTCTTCAAATGTAGAGCATAGACCCTTGGAGGGGTCCTGCATTCCAAAATTTGTAGTACCAAGGCTGCCATATCATCCACCTTCTTCTTCAAGGTGGCAATTTCTACATCATTATGTTCAATTTCCTCATCCCTCTTTTGAATTTCCTTCTTCAATATGCATTTTTCCTCCTTCCATTCCTCTTCTCTTCTTTGCATCTCTTTCCATAAATGCATGGCTACCTTGTGCATTGAAAAATCAAGGGGGTTATGTATTCCTACCAGCATCTTTTCTGCCACTACTACTAACTGCAAGGATTCAGTTTGTCCCATGAATTCTAGCTGCAGGGGTACTGATTGTTCTCCCAATTTGGGTTGTTGTTGTAGGGACTCCTGCTCCTATTCTTGTTCTGAATTTTGCTGCAAGAAATCCTGATTTTCCACATACTCTTGATTTTTGACTTGTTCTGCAATATTGGCAAGATCAGCCAATGTTATGTTTGTTGTTGTCTTAAATATATCTTCCTCCTCAACATTCTCCTGCCTTGTTGGAGCTTCTATGTCCTCTTTGTTAGAGTTAGAAATGGAAGATATCTAACAATTAAATGCATATTTAATTAATAAATAGAGAAACTAAAACACACATAGAATAAATTATAACACAGAGAATTTAACGTGGTTCACCCAATCCAAGCTACATCCACCAAACGACAACCATCCAATGATTTTATTATCCAATGCAAAAACCTATTACAATCTCGTGAATAATCATGTTTTTCATCATATTGTAACCCCCATCTAAACCCCTTTTTAACAAGCTTTGAAGCTTCCAGATTAGGGTTCTACAAAATCGGGTTTTTTTCTTTTTTCATTGATTTTTTCCTTTTTCGGTGATGACGCAAAAAAGTAGGAGGAAAATTTTTCTCGAGGGCTATCACCCCCGAACCCCCTCTTGGGGCCCAGCCTAGCCCTAGACCCCAGCAAGGATACATGACAGGATGTACAGTATAGCATGATTAGTCGCCACACACCAACATTCTCCAGCAGGCCCGATCTGGAGGCGACACTCTTGCTTTCCCCGAGCTCCGCCGGGAATAAATTGTGGACCCACTATTGCTCACGGTATACTTGAATTCAACCTTGAAGGGCCAAACAAAGAAATTTGAAGAGGAGCTGACTTCTTCCTTGTATCCGCGCCCAACCGTAGAAAAACATATCCCTATTGGATTGGCATGTATATGCTGCGAACAGGCTTTGTCCATCCTCCATGGCGACCGATAGAACCTGATCTAAGACAGACTGAAGTTCAGTATAAGCTCGTAATTTCCATCTATTGTTTCCCAACTTCGTCCATGAAAATTTAGCCATATGTCCTCCTTTGTTGCCTCTGTTACCTTGACATACTTTCTACCTAATGGTGGATAAAGCAACCACCTTTTGCAATCGAAATCCAAATCATTGTTGTCCCTGGCTGTAAATACATAACTTGTGGTACTCCGCCTGGTATCTATATCCCCTACCAAATATGAGTCAACATAGCCTTTTAAATCAGTATTAGAGCCCCCAAAACATAAGCATTTATTGGATGTACACCTCTCAGTACTGAAAGTCATTTTACGCATTCAGTAACCGCTCTAGGATGACTCAAATGCACCGCTAACTTAACTCCTACAACATGTGCAATGGCCCGGTCTCGTGCATACCATGAAATTACGTTAAGCGCCTGGTGAGCATATGGTTTGGCAGGGTATTTTTCTTCCTCCTCTTGTGTCTTTGGACACATATATCATGTCGATTTAACGATAGCCAGGCAAAGGTGTACTGACAACTTTTGTATTCTCCATATGAAATCTTTGCGGCACCTTTTCAACATAGTTAGCTTGAGATATTTTGTTTTTGTTTTTTTTTCCTATCTCTACAATTTTTCATACCAAGGATTTGTTTTGCTACCCCCAAATCCTTCATAACAAAATATTTTGCTAACTATTGTTTTGCTCACTTATAGCGTCCATGTTAGACCCAGCTACAAGCATGTTATCAACATATAAACACAAAATAATGTAGTTGTCATTATCCAATCTCTTAAAATAAACACAATAGTCAAAATTACACTTGTTGTAGCCTTGCTCAACCATAAAACTATCAAATTTCAAGTACCATTGCTGAGGTGCTTGCTTCAAACCATATAAACTTTTATTCAATCGCATACTAGTTTCTCCATACCTTTGACCTCCTCAAATCCTTGTGGCTAGTCCGTATATATTTCCTCTTCCAAATCACCATGGAGAAAGGTTGTTTTAACATCAAGTTGTTCACAGATGCAAATCTTTAGCGGCCCTGATACTTAAACAATATGAATAGAAGTCATTTTAACAAGCCCCGGAGAAAAAATCTCGTAAGTCGTACGCTTTTTCCTATGCAAATCCCTTTACAACTAATGCGGGTTTAAATCTCTTCTTACCTCATCGCCACTCTTAGGCCTATAAAACCCATTTATTGATGAAGATCTCAGATAAATCCATTTCTTCTTTGTACCATGCTTCCATTGAACCTTGGTATCCTACATAGTAAAATCATAATCTTTTGGTTGCGAGCTATCAATGGATAACAAATAGAGTATATACAAAGGGGAAAGTATCTTTATGGAGTCTGCATCATGAAGATTGTCTAACAAAGAGTTTGTGGTATTTGTTGTTGTTGTTGCAGGCATGCGAACCACTAAAAACATCATTGTTGGAATATCATCCAACCTTTGCACAAATGTTTCATTTCTTCTCCTTGCTGCAGCAATAAGATCTTTGTACAACACTTTCTCATTAGATATGACATCTGCTTCTCACAATTTTCTGATTTTCAAATTCTAAAACCTATAACCAAATTCATCAATACCATATCCAACAAATACACATTTCTTTGATTTTGCATCAAGCTTGGTTCTATTTTCAGAATCTACATGTGCAAATGCTTCACAACCGAAGGTTTTTAGAAAAGAATAACTCACCTTCTTACCTTTCCATGCTTCCTCTGGAATACCACAACCCAAAGGATTAGAGGGACCTCTATTAATTAAATAAAGAATAGTGTTTACAATCTCTGCCCACATTTTTAAAGGCATCCCAACATGCAATCTCATAGTTTGGAGCGGCTCCATTATTGTTCTATTCATCTTCGACCACTCCATTTTTCCTATGAGTCAGCAGAGACATTTTATGCTTACAGGAATACCATTAGAGGAACAAAAATATTCAAACTCTTTGCTGCAATACTCACCACCATTATAAAATGAGGACATTTTATCTTTTTACCGTCTCATTTCTCAACCAAGCTTCTCCATTTTTAAAAGTTTCAAACCGTTAGATTTACGCGCCCTAAGAGTAAATCCATACGAGGGTTCCTATTTGCATCATCGATAAGATGTAACATAATATGAGAGAGCCACTTAGGAGGAAGATGCAGGTTGGTCCTATACATCCATATGCACAAGCTCAATTTCTCATCTTTTCTTTTCTTTGAGTCCCATCCTTGAGAAAACTTACTCTCTTTTGTTTCCATACACACAACTTTCACAGAAATCCATATTAACACATTTTAGACCTGGTAAAACATTATTTGAATGAAGTACTTTCATACCTTTTGCACTCATATGCCCAAGTCTATTATGCCACAGTGTTGATTCAGAGTCCACAACAACTGTATGATCTTCTACCTGCTGAACTACAACAACTGTTCCTGAACATTGATCTTTTTCCGTAACAATTAAAGTAGAAGGAACAATATGACCTGTACAAAGATTTAAGGTGCCTACATTCACACCTTTTGCTACCACTAAGGCACCCTTTGTGACCTTCCAATTTTTATCACTTAATGTAACAACACAACCTTCATCATCTAGTTGCCCTGCTGAAATTAAATTTCTGCTTAACTTTGGAACATGCCTTACCTCATGTAGTAGCCAATGTTTCCCATTCTACAACTTAATCTTGATTCTTCCCTTTCCAACAATCTGACAGGGTTCGTTATCTCCTAAATAAACCAGCCCAAAATCCCCTTAGACATAATCAAGAAAATAAATTCTATGGGGGGTAGCATGAAATGAAGCCCCTAAATCTAAAACCCAAGAATCATCAACATTATCAAGGGAAAGAATCAAAGCATCCTCATCAGATTTATTACTTACCACATTTGCCTCTTTACTTCCTTCATTTTTGTCTCCTTTATTTTTCCGAGACCAACAATCTTTCTTTAAATGACCCGGCTTACCATAGTACCAACAATCCCTCTTGTCTCTAGATTGGGACATTTTGTCCTTTGATTTTCCTCGTGACTTCCCACGATTCTACAATTGTTTCCTCTCTCCTTTGTTCTGCCCCTACTTTCTGCATTCAAAACACTGCCTAATGTGGATGTTCCACTTGAGCTTTTCCTATGAATTTCCTCACTCAAAATAACACTAACAACATCATCAAATTTTGATGTATTCGAACTAGAAACAAAATTGCTAACAACCATTGCCAAGCTAGTATTTTTAAGCAAAAAAACACATAATTAAAGGCGCCTTCTTCATCCAAAGTTTACTTTTGCCGGTGGTATTTTGTGACCATGTGAAACTCATTTAAATGATCGGTAACTCCCACCTTCTACCATTTTCATATTAAATAAACGCTTCATAAGAAATACCTTATTCGAAGCGGAAGGCTTTTCATATAACTTCGCCAGTTTTCCATCAACTCTTGAGTTGTCTGTTGTTGTAATATAATGCCATTGATTGTGCCAGGCATAAATGAATATTGCCAAGAGCCTTTCTATCCAAAATCTCCCAGTCTTCATCAGACATTGTTGCGGGTTTCTTGGTTTTTCCTTCCAATGGCCGCCATAAATCCTTCTAATAGAGATATTCCTCCATCTATATCTTCCATAACTGATAGTTCTTCCCATTAAACTTCTCGACCTTCTTACCCTCATCTTCCATTACTCCCACTCAACCGTGAGACCTTCCTACATACGATAATCAAAACACAACCCGCTCTGATACCACTTGTTAGGGTTAGAAATGGAAAATATCTAACAATTAAATGCAAATTTAATTAATAAAAAGAGAAACTAAAACACACAGAATTTAACGTGGGTTCACCCAATCCGGGCTACATCCACCAAACCGCAGCCATCCAATGATTTTATTATCCAATGCAAAAACCTATTGCAATCTTGTGAATAATCACATTTTTCATCATACTGTAACCCCCATCCAAACCCCTTTTTAACAAGCTTAGAAGCTTCCAAATTAGGGTTCTACAAAATCAGGTTTTTTTCTTTTTTCATTGATTTTTCCCTTTTTCGGTGATGATGCGAAAAAGTAGGATGAATTTTTTTCTCGGGGGCTACCACCCCCAAACCCCCGCCCAGGGCCCGACCCGGCCCCGGAACCTGGCAAAGATACATGCCAGGATGTACAATATAGCATGATCAGTCGCCACACACCAACACTCTTGTGATACTACTCTAGACTTAGGGCTTTCCTACGAAGGCATACCAAAGGCTAGCCTGGCTGGTCTTACTTTCCTAGGAGGTCTCTCATGTTTTTCTTTAGCTTGTAGTGCCTCTCATGTTCTAATACTCTAATACTACTTTGGTGTGTGTGTTTTGCTTCAGTGTGATTTCTGGTTATGTTCTGATGCATATTTGATACTTTGTTTGACAACTTTTATGCCATGTGTTGGGTGTGGCAGACAGTTATGCTTACTTGCTTATGATAGTTGGAATTATGTGTGGGATACTCATGTTATAATGATGTGATGCCTAGATTTTGTTTATTGTATTTGATTCGGGTGAAGGAGACGGGGTGGCATCGCTCATCCATGAGTGCCCTGCATCACTGTAAATCTCCTTCACAATGTGTTTGAATATGAATTATTTGCATATGTATATGTTGTTTGATGTTTTGTGTTATGCAAGAATGTAGGTACCGGGTGTCGACTCCACCTGCACTGTCGAGTCTGAGTGCATCCTATAGACCCAATGGTTGATGTGGTTAGGGAGTTGGTAAGAAAGAACCCCCGCCTATGTTAGTGGTTGGTCCAAGGATTGTTCATGTCGTGTCTGTACTTCATTCGTGTGGGTATGGTTGTTAATTAAATCATTTTATTTCATGAGTTTTATAAGTGTGTTTATGGCTTGGTCTAGTGCTTTATAATTTAAATTAAATGCTAGTCTATGGTGCAAAATATTAAATTAATGAAAGTTTCAATATTGCTTATGATATTAATACTTTGGAAAATTATGGTGTACATTAGCACTTTTATTGTTATTTTAAAATGTGAAGCTATCCTTTAATTTAAATCATTAAATTAAATAAATAGTTAGATAAATTATTATGGTTTATTTTTAAAAGAAATAAAGTTAAGGAAATCATTATCTTATTTGTTTTAATTAGAAAAAGGTGATTTCATAAAATAAATTTTAAACTTCAATTATAATTAAGTGAAATGTTGTTTACAATTAATTTTATTAAAATGAAATTAAAATATTTAAAAGACATATTTCTTTTGGTGTAAATTATTTATGGAAGATTCTTCTTCCAAATATTGCTTTTTCAAAAAAGCAAGAGGGAGGAAATGAAAATATGAAAAAATGTCTGCAACTCAAAAATTGTTGAAAAATTTTCTAAGGATTAGTAATCTGTGTGGTTTTTCATCGATTTGATCTGAGAAGATTTGATTTTTGGCTTGCACTGGGTTTTGTTGTTGAATCCGTTGTTGCTAGGGTTTTGAATCTTCAGATTACAAAAGATAGCAGCTGGCTAGAGTCACGCATCATTTCGTCCTCGAATCGAGCTTTGCGTAGGACTCCAGGTAATTTGAATTTCATAATTTGATCTCTGTAGATTTAGTTTTTTTTTTTAAGGAGAAAGGAAATTTTGTTTGAAAGAAAATATGTTTTTTGTGTGTTTGGGAAAATCCCATTCTCTGTAATTATTTCTTCTTGTCTGTAGATTTCTCCTTCCTCTCTGTAACTTTCATTTTGGAATTCCTGTTGAAAACTCGATTCCCTCTGTCTTTGGGATCTTTTCAGCTTTAAACCTCTGAAAATATCTCTCATCTGAGAACCCTTTCGTTCCCTGTATTTTCCTTATTCGAGCACTCTGGAAATTTTTACACTTCTCTTTTGTCACTGTATTTCTTTCATGGGAAAAATTGTTGGATAAAATATATATATATATATATATATATATATTTGTTGAAAATTTTTATAGACCTCTGTCTTTGTGCTCGGGCATTGTACGATGAAATGAGATGAAAATGTTTTATTTTCGCAGCCTTCATTTTTTTTTTGGTTGGTGTTTATTTGTGTTTATGGGGATGGTTGGGGAGGCGCTACCTCCCACCTCCGCCCCATATGGGATGGCGATGTGGAGGCAGAGCCTCCACCGCCCTCCCCACCCCCTCCTATGTGCAGCCGTTGGGGAATGAAGGGGGTAAGACTGTGTACAACCGCCCCTCCCCCAATTCGTATGCCTCTATGTTTTACTTATGACTCACGCACTATGAGATTTTTGCCACCTATTCTTACCTTGTATAATGTGGTTTTCAATTTTAATTCGACTCTAATGCAATTTTATTATGACATAAAATATATATATGTATGATATTTTATTATGTTCTGTGGTTTTTAAATATTAATGTGGAGGTTTTAATATATATATATATAGATAGATAGATAGATAGATAGATATATGCATATAGTGTATATGCAGGAAATGTGAGCAAATAATAAAAAATAAAAATAAGTTATTCTCTGGAAAAAAAAATTATATATAAAGGGAAAAAATGTTATTTGTAAATTTTGTTTGAAAATGTCTTTTAATTTAAGCTGTATTTAGAATCTGAGGAAAATGAAATTTGTGATTTAAAATATACTATAGAATTTGATTTTATTATTTTCCAGTCAAACTATACTATGATATATCAAAATAGTTGTTTAAAATAAATAAATATTATAATCAGATTTTGAACTTGGAAGATTAATATCTTAAATTTGTTTTTTACTTTGAATTGATTTTTAAAATAAAGAGTAGATTTCCAGTATCTTACAAAAATTAGAATTTAGAATATTCTATGTGGAAAAGATTTAAAAATCAGAAAATAAAATATAGTTAAAAAAAAATTGAAATTAGTGAATGATTTATAATTGGTTTTTAATAAATTTAGTTAGTATCTTTAATTTTTTTTTAAAAAGAAAGTTTATTTTATTATGTTTAGATAAATCATGGAATTATCATTGCTGCTCTTTAATTAGCTTTTTAGCAAGTTTATAGACTTAGATATTTAATAAATGAATTATTTAAGTGTAGGAAGATATTTATTAAATTGATTATTGTGCTTGGGATAAATAGAAGTATTAGTGAATTTCCTTACTTTGATTTTTAATTGATGAAAATAGTTATTTGATTGAGAATTGGATGATTTATTATTTAAATTCCTTATAGTTAATGATATGGTGTTATTTAATTGGATGTGGTATTTTACTTTGTTCTTGTATGGATTAGCGTTATCTCCAGAGGTTAGGGAAAGTGTGAATGCATTTCTATGGTTGCATCTTTTTGGTTCATGTTGATACCATGTGGGAATTTTTGGGTGGTACCCTATTGTGAGTTATGATTCTTTTGGTTGAACATTGTGGTACTTGTTTCTTGGTTTTGGTCTTAGGGCAACCATAGGGGAGAGTGGCTCTTTTTGGGGCCAAAGTACAAGT
This sequence comes from Sequoia sempervirens, assembly GCA_007258455.2. Classification (NCBI taxonomy): domain Eukaryota; kingdom Viridiplantae; phylum Streptophyta; class Pinopsida; order Cupressales; family Cupressaceae; genus Sequoia; species Sequoia sempervirens. The sequence goes on from VDFB02019757.1 coordinate 45,990, forward strand.
GGTCACCCTTGAAAGAGTTTCCCTAATTAAGTGAAAACCTAATTAATTTACTTAGTGGGTTGGATTAGTTATCACATAACAAGATAAAAATATACACCTCACCCCTGCCCTTAGCACTCCCAAAGGCTAAGGACGAGTGGGAAGACCTGGTCGGTAAGGTCACTACCTTGTCTTCACGAAAGGTAGATGGCTCCGCATGAGTCACCCTATGGGGCGGCACCTTGAAACAGGATGTCTGGTTAACCATAGATGGAGGCGGCTCCTAGATTATAGGTAGTTTGGTGAATCCATGAAGGCCATGCAATGACATTCTCCATTATGCCCCTTTGTTTCCCTTATTCTTGTGCCTCTGGAGTTGTTTTAGTTGTTTGAGTTGTTTATTTACTATTGATGTTTATGTTGTTCGCGGGCTTGAGTCTTGTGATGTGTGTCCTTTATGTTTGATTTTGTGGCCAAGGTTTCTTTCTTATCGACTCCTTGCATGGGGGGTGTTCCTTCGGGTCCACACGGTCAAGTGGAAATGTGCAATTCACCCATTGGGTCCCCAGTTGTGATCGTGGTGTGGATGCAGTTGCAGTGATCTTGGAGCTTGCACGGAGAAGATTGTACCTATGAAGAGTTCTCTTTCATTATTGTACTTTTGTATTATTGATTTTACCCTTCCCAATATTATAAGGGAAGTGGCCTTGTAATGTAACTTTGATTTTATATTGTGTTGTATCTGTGGAAATATATTCCACATTTGTAACTTTGAACTCTGAAGATGAATATAGTGTTATGTGATTTATGTTTATGAATTTATATCTTATTCTTGTTCTACTTATATCATTTTTTATTCTCATTTCTTTCTTCCACTTCAATTAGTATCATTTATCATTAATTGTTGGGTTCATTTAAGTAACGCACCATGTACCCCATAGGATTAGGTTAACGCTTTATGTTATATCTATGTTGTATAAATGTTTCTTTGTTGCATTGTGTAATTGTTATTTTTTTTTTAAATTATTCTATTTTTTTGTTATAGTTGTCCTATGGGGTTTGTGTGGCGGGGCGTTACAGCTGCAGGATGAGCAGTGTCAGTCTTTCTCTTCTTAGAGCTTGGCACCTCTCTTTTTTCTGATTGTCTTTTGGATTTTCCTTTTCTTGTTTCTACCTCTCTCTTTTGTGCCCTAGTTTTCATTAAAATTCCAAGTGGAACATCATCATCAGAGTCAGGGGAAGAACTTTCTATGTTTGAGTGCTATGTCTTAGAAGAGCTAATTTCTATGGTTTCTTCTATTGCAGGAGGGTTTACACTAGGGACTACGCCAGAGGTTGAAGCACCAAGAGTGGCTTCAACCATGCTCAATCTCCTACTAGACCTACAAGGTTAAGGTGAAACCCTAGGTTGCAAGTTCTCAGGTCTAATTTGATCATTTTTTATGAATTCTTCCTAGGTCATTCCAGATACATCATGTAGAGACTTCTCAACTAGCAATTTAATCAGACAATGGTGGGAAATATAATTGTCCCTACCTTTTTGAGTCTCAACTGCCATGATTGAGAGAAGGTTGTATACCATGTTTGACACATTCATCCTCCTTCTGTGCCTCATATGATTCAAAATATTGAAGTGCACGGAGTGTAAATTTGATTGGCGACCTTCACAAGTGATGTATTTTATGGCATAAACAACTATCTACTTCCACAGCTCAAGCAAAGACATTCTCTTTGCACCATGTTTATCTATGCTCAATGGAGGGTCGTTCGGCTCTGTAAATTCAACCCTAGCTGATCTGGCATCTCTAGAAGCAAGGTATTTTTCACCATCAGCAGGTAACCCTGTGACGTCTGGAATTATTTCTTCAGTTGCTATGACCTCCAGCCATTTCACCATGGCCTTCCCTTCAAACAATGCTTGGGTGAACTCAAGTGCAATGTCTTCATCAAAATCATCTAGCTTTAGGAAGTAGTCTATCCACCTACAGTTTCTAAACTCGGCCAAGCAGGGTGCATCCTGCAGTAATACATCGTGCACCGTGGGTTCATTTTGAATTAACCCACCTCCCATTGTCTTCAATCAAACAAAAACTCTACGGTTTCCTTCCTGCAATTCTATCTAAAAATCAAATTCACCTTCATGTAACACTTGCTAACTTTCCAGTGCCAATGTCAACTGAATTTTCCTTTTTCAACTTTTTGTTTGGTTTGCAACGCAACTTGAGATATGACAAGGTCAATAATGGCAAGGAAAGAGTAATAAAGGAAAGCTATAATGGAGAGAAATTGTGGTAGCAATTGGTGTCATCTCACACATGTGAGTTGTCCTCTCATTCAGATTTCAAATCAGCTCAATTTAAATTTTACTGACGTAGACCAGCATGGAATGACACGTGGGAAAAATATTCACATCTTTTTCCTTCCCCGCCAACCTAATTTTGGGCATGTGTCCACACATGTGGAATGATGATTTGACAGGGTAGGGAATATTGGCATGCTATGGTGAACATCCATACTAACGTACATCAATTAAATGAATGCACTTAAAGATAATTAAGATATAGCAATTAATGTGCACATACCTGGATGTGTGGAGGATTCGTTGCAAAGATTGTGGAGAAAGTATTGTTTGACTTTTAAAGAAATAAGTTGAGAAATCAATGAAGATGAGGTGGATTGAGGTGGAGTGAAGTGATGGAAGAAAGAGAAAAGTAGAAATGGATGGGTGAAGAAATGGACTCCCATAGAAGTGGAAGTCTTTATTATGACAAGTACGTACCTTAATTAGCCAGAAGGAAGGACAATAGGTCCACTTCCTTCGACTGCAGGAAGCTCAGGTGCTGCATGCTGAGTGAATTATTGCAGGAACTCCTCCTTGGAAGTTGGCTTGTGATACAATCTGAGGCGATGACCATTGACAAGTAACTTAAATCTGACTGGGTCAATAGAAATGAGTTGTAAAGCACCATTAGGGAAGACTTCACCAACCTCATATGGTCCTAGCCACCATGTTTGCAATTTTTCTGCATTGTCCTGATATCTTGAATCATAGAGTAGGGCCCAATCTCCTGCTTGAAATTTCTTATCCTTGATGAATTTGTCATGCCACTTGATTCTTTGATTTAGCACTACCTCAGTGTGATGCAGGGTTGTTCTTCTCATCTCATCCAAAGCATTTAGCTGCATGATTCTTTCTCTTTGTGCCTCAGAAATATCTATCCCCAAATCTACTACAATCCTAAGAGTCTTATGTTCAAATTCAATGGGCATCATGGTTGTCTTTCCATACATCAACTCAAATGGAGTGAAGCCTGTAGTTGTTTTCTAGGTAGTTTTGTAGGCCCAAACAACTTCTGGTAATATGTTTTCCCAATCCTTTATGTGGAGAGCTATTTTCTTGGTCAGAATAGCTTCAATTTCTTTTTTGGTCACTTCAACTTGGTCATTAGCTTAGGGGTGATAAGGAGTAGACTTTTTGTGCCTTATGTTGTACTTATTAACTAGTGCTGCAATAAGGGTTGATGTAAATTGAGCCCCTTGATCAGTCATTATCTCTCATGGAACTCCATACCTTGTGAAAATCTCCTCATAAAGAAATTATGCAACTTTGTTATCTCTTGCATGCTTCATGGCCTTAACTTTGACCCACTTTGTTACATAATCAGTGCATACCAAGATATAAGACTTACCATTTGATGGAGGGTCAATGGGTCCTAAAAAATCCAATCCCCACTTGTCAAAGGGAGTGATTACTACCTGAGGATAAAGTGGCATCTCATCAGATTTGGTTGGCCTGCCCATTCTTTGGCATCTATCACATTTTCTTGTATACCTTCTTGCATCCTTGTGGAGTGTTGGCCAGTAATATCTTGTGTTCAAAATCTGCATTGTTGTCCTCTTGGTTGTAAAATGTCCTCCACATGGTTCATTGTGGCATGCATGCAAAATGTCATATGTCTCATCTTATCTCACACATCTCCTCATGACATGGTCGGGTCCAGTATAAAACAAACATCCAGCAATCCATGAGAAAGGAAAAGATTTTTCAATGACTGACCTTCTTTCTTTTAGGGAGAAGTGAGGTGGAACTCTACCTGTGACCAGATAGTTGGCTATGTCAGCATACCACGGTGTTTGTACACTGATAGAGAATAGATGCTCATCACGAAAAGAGTCATCTATGGCTTGGTTATCCTCTGATGTAGTCAGCCTTGAAAGGAAATCTGCAACAACATTGGCCTTTCCTGGTTTATCCACAATGGTTATGTCAAACTCCTGCATCAATAATAACCATCTTTCCAGTCTACCTGTGATCAAAGGTTTATTCATGAGATACCTAATGGCTGCATGATCAGTGTGCACAAAGATTTGGTAACCTGTTATGTAATGCTTGAATTTGTTCAAGGCATAAATCACTGCCAACATTTCCTTTTCTGTCACTATATAATTGAATTCAACTCCTTGCAAATTTTTGCTAACAAAATAAATGTAATTTTCAATAGCTCCTTTTTGTCCTAATACTAATCCTATGGCATATTCTGACGCATCAGTATGGATGTGGAAATGAAGTTCCCAATTAGGTCCTTTGAGTACAGGAGCATGAGTCAAAGCTACCTTCAAGTCAAAAAATGCCTTGTTGCAAGCTTTAGTCCACTGGAATTCAGCATCTTTAGTGAGAAGAGTATACAATGGTGTTGCTATCTTGCTAAAATCCTTGATGAAATGCCTATAATATCCTGCATGGCCCAAGATTTGTGATCACCTCAATCTTTGCAAGATTTACTTGAATTCCTTTATGGGAGATGTAGTGGCCAAGAACTACACCTTCCTACATCATCATGAAGCACTTTTCACTGTTTAAGGACAAGTTTTGGTCTTCACATCTCTATAGGACTCTCTTGAGATTTTCCAATGCTTTATTAAAATCAGCACCATAAGTGGTAAAGTCATCCATGTAAATTTTCATGCAATCATGAGAAATTTCTAAAAATATGCTAATGACTTCCCTCTGAAAAGTTGTAGGTGCATTGCATAAGCCAAATGGGAGTACCGAGTAGGCATAGGTCCCCCATAGACAGGTAAATTTGGTCTTCTCCTATTCCTCTAGTGCAATATGAATATAGTTGTAGCCATTGAATCCATCTAGAAAAGAGAAGTATTGCTTTCCTACAAGTGTGTCCAATACTTGATCTATGAAGGGTAAGGGAAAATGGTCCTTCTTGGTGGCAACATTAAGTTCCTTGTAATCAACACAAACTCACCATTTCCCTCTTTTCTTTGGCATAATCACTAATGGAGACACCCACTGGCTATCTAAAATGGGGTAGATAAATCCTGCATCTAGCAATTTCTACAATTCCCCTTTTACAATTTCTCTTAGTGCAGGGTTAATTCTTCTTTGTGGCCGCCTCACTGGGGTGCAATCATCTCTTATGTAATTTTTTTGTGTGCAAATTTTAGGGTCCAATCCCTTCATATCATGATAATCCCACGCAAATGCATGTCGGTGGGTCGTTAATAAGTTTTCCAATAACAATTGTTGTTCTTCACTCAATTTTTTAACATTCAAATATCTTCCCTCTAACACTTGTAATTGTGTAGCCAACTCTATCATAGCTACTTCATTAACACATGGTACCTTTAGTTCATATGGCAGCAATGTATGGGTCATACCTATTGCTGCAAGAAGTCTGTCTACAGGAACAATGGCTACAGGAAGAACGTCTGCAGGAATAGTAGATGCAGGAAGAGCAGACAAAAGTGTCTTGACTGGAACAACAGAATGAGAAGATGATGCTTATTCCACTTCATAATGATTTTGAATGATGTTAGCCAATACTTCATCCTCATCTTCAAGCTGCATGAAAGATATTTTTCCTAACATCATAAGTTGCGCCACAGAATTAACATCCTCGACCTCTTCACCAACATGTGGCCATACGAGATTATCCTCATCATGAGATGACTGAGCAAGAGGATAAAGAACAAATTTTTTAGTGCTCTTTCCATCTGAAATGGTCATGTCACTTGACCTACATCCAATATATGCATCTGCAGTTGCTAACCATGGCCTTCCAAGAATAATGGGATACCCACCTAGTGTAGCCTTAGGAGAAAGAATCATGAAGTCTGTTGGGTACTCCCAGGAGTATAAAACTATAAAAAGATCCTCCACTATACCATCATGCTTAACAATAGAACTATCAGCAAGCTATAGGATAGTAGGAGTAGATCTCATGCTTGCAATGTTTAGTTGTTACAGGATGTCCTTTGTCATTACATTTATTGCTGCCCCTAAATCAATCAGAGTATTCTTAATTTGGATCTAGTCAATTTTCCAAGCATGATGTCAGCTAGTTGTCCCACCACATGAACTGTAGTTGGGTCTTTCTTTTTCCTACCTGGCTTCTTGAGGCATGCTTCCTTGATTTTCTTTCCATAGATTGGAACATCCTTTATGGCCTAGGATCTGGACACATATATGCTTCAACTGATCCAAGATATCAAAGGTGGTGTCCTCCTTTTCTTCCTTCTTCTTGGCAACTTCCAATCTCTAAGGAAATGGTGGTTCTTGTTCAATCTGCTTGACTTGGACTGGTTCAGGATTTTTAGGTGCACTTGGTTGAATGGGATCATTAAGAGGTTCCTCCTCCTCTTCCACAATAATCTCAGTGATAATGAGCTTGGAAGGGGTTGGTAGAGTAGTTCTTGAATGCAAGTGGATGTCACTTACACTCACAACATATGCAAGGAATTCATTTGAATCAGCAAAGTATGCAAGATGCTGCTATGGTTTGTTATTTCTATTGGGTATGGGTTGAGTTGGTAGCTGAGTAGGTTAAGGTGCATTTGAGCTTGAATTAGTAGGTGGAGGAATTATAGTAGGTTTTTGGGGCTAAGAAGGTGGTTGCATGTAACTGGTTGTAGGTGGCTGCCAATTCCCCTGAGATTGTTGCCACTGGGGTGGAGAGTCTTGATGATTGGGCCAAGCATTTGGAGGGTTACTCCAAGGTTGTGGTGGATATCCCCCATAGCTGGATGGATATGGGGTCTACCATTGGTTTCCAGATGAATAGGAATTGAAATATGGCCCAGCATAAGAGAGTGGATCTAGTGGCATACCTTGTCTTGGAGTCCAAGGCCTCCTTTGTGCAACATAGTAGACTTGGTCTTCTTCAATCTGAATTGGCTTGAACTTGGGTGCAATTTGCTTTCCTTCAATATTGGCTACCTTCTTGCATCTGTAGTCCTTCTTTTTTATGCAATGGGGGCAATACTCTGCTAGCATTGCCTCTACCTCCTCTTGCTTCTTCTTGGCCTGAAGTGTATCTAGTTGAGTAGCTAGATTGTTTATAATGTCTTGCTTGAAGTCTTCCAGCAAATGAGTAATCTCCATTCTTGAAACTCCACCGATAGATGACTTACCTATGGAAGATTGGTAAGCTCTCCCTTTCTTTGAAGCTACCCTAGAGTAGTTCTAACATATTTTCTTGATATCCTCCCAAGGAACTTGGGAGATATCTCCTCCTCCCATCAGGTCCAAGGCATCAGTGCAGCTGTTATTGATTCCTCTCAGGAAAAGAAACTTTTGTGAGTCTTCATTGAGTGTATGGTGTGGAGATTTTTGTAGGAAAAATAGAAACCTTGCAATATAATCCTCCAAGCTCTCATCTTTAGCTGCATCCTAAAAATGTCACCTCCTCTCATGTCACTGCTCCTGCAATAATCCTTATATTTCTCAAGGAATTTTGTCTTCATGTCTTCCCAAGTTTCCATAGAATCTCTGCCTAGGCTCATGAACCATCTTAATGCAGCTTCTTTCTGAGTGGTAGGAAATAACTTAAGCATATGGGCATCAGTGGTATAATCATAACTCCTGCAGATTATGTCAAACTCAAACAAAAAGGTATTAGGATCTTCTGTGACAAGTTAATAAAACTTGGGGAGTGTTGAAGCAGGGATGTTTTTGATATTGTCAACTTCATTCTAATGGGAAATGGGGAAAGGAAAAGCTGGTTGGTTAGGTATGTTCCTATTTGCATCACCCATGCCTGCTTGATGTATTTCCAAAGCAAAGGGGTTCTCAAGCTGATTTTGGTCTTCAGAGGAGACTTCAGAGCTAGTCAAATCAGGAAATGCATCAGCAAAGGGGTGTGGATCTTCTTCTTCTTCTCTTGGTAGGTTCTAATATTCAACTAGCTGGAATGGATTAGGATTGTTAGGAAGGAATCTCCCATAAGCATCCCTTCTCCTTCCTCTATGCATGCAGTATAAACTCACTATCATCCAACTCACACAAAGAATTGGTAAAGAATAAGGGGGGTCATTACTTCCTAAATGAGGGGTATACTAATAACAACTTCTAGAAACACTACAACAAGAAAAACTACCAATGACTCCAAAGAACTCCTTAGTTTGACACCATCCCCGACAACGACGCCAAAAATGTCTTCCTCCTAAAATGATTCAACAACTAGGCCTTTACAGCCGTGATTCAGAGATTTGACATCTAACTTGAATAACTATTTTGATCATCATGAAAGTGCATTTAACTTGTCAACCCAGGGACGTGAACTAGAAATGGTCAGCACAGTATGTGCACTAGGAACCCAAAGTAGCCATTCTCATTCTACAACTAGGATAAACACAATGTTGAAAGTAAATTGCTTAGAAAGGAATAACATGAATGCTAACCATCAATCAACAATTAAACCAAGCTATAATGTACGACAAAAAAGAAAATCTGAGCAAACAAATAGGACACTACTTTGTCTACTTTGGCTGCAAGAACAGTCACAAAATGGAATTCTAGTGGTTGCAGGAACAGTCGGTGCCAAATTCTTAACTAATTACTGAACAGAGAGTGATAGTAAACTAAAGGACAGATTACTCACCAAGTGGGTCCCCTTGGATAAGTATCCTCTAAGACTAATGAAAACTCATATGCTCAAACTCAGAACTTTATTTTATTCACTATGAATCATGAGTACAAAGGAGTAATATATTTGTATTGCTGAGAACTAAAGAATGCAAGTACAATATCAAATCATGCAACCTCCTAAGAAGGAGCATCAGATTTTTATTTATACTATCAACTAAACAAGGCATTCAACTCCATAAATTGGGAGGATGCCATTTAGGGAAAACAGAGAAAGTGGGGCAACGGTTATGCATGCATGGAATCCGATCAGACGTGCATGTCCAACCACAGATATAGCACAGCAGTAACACTCGCAACTACTCAACAGCATTAAAGTCCACTATAAGGCGGTTACATTTAGTTTGCATGAGGAATCTCCTACTGTCGACCTCCTTTGACCTTTGAAAATTCCCTTGCTGGACGTTATGATGCATGCCCAACTACCGGTGTCTTCCTTAATTTAGCATCCTCAAATTAAATCTGCATGGCAATGTTAGTACACACAATAATTGCATATTTGTAACCACCTTAAGGAACATTCATTAACCACATGCAAAATTAATATAGATAGTCCATTTAACATGCCATTTATCATTAAAGGTTTACAGAAATAAGATTAAGCCTAACGTCTATAGTTTGAGGAAAATATCATAAAAGTATCAACACTTAATGTCAAATTCCATGATAACTCTAGCAACTAAATCACAAATTCTACCAAAAAATGAGACCATAAACTAGACTCATCAACATCCTTAAATATCCACCATATCCCTTTAATTTTCTATGAGGTTGGGAATAGGGGTGTTCTCTTCAAATTTGTACAATATGCCTTGATCAAAATCCACTTCTTTAGTAGGTGAATCAAAATGAAAAGCATTTCCTAACACATCCAGAAAGCAACCAAGGGCCTCCTCCACATGAGAAATAGGTTTATGAATAGCACACTCATTTCCTTGATTATGCAAGGTAAAATTCACATTTACATGACTAGGAGTATAAGGTTCAAAATGATCCTTTGAAAGTAGCTTGTTGATTTTATTTGGATTCCCTTCCTCTTTTTTGGGATGCACTAGGCCAATCAGAGGAGTAGCATGCTCTTTTTTAGATACATCCTTTGGTTGATTATGCTATTTTAAAGCTTCTTGTAATAGATCCCTTCGAGGTAGTATAGACAGGGCCTCCAACATGGTGACATTCAGGTTATCCTTCTTTATTTGATCAACTATATTGAAAGGGGACTGACTAACCTTAGATGAAGCATTTGGAACAACCAAATCCAATTTTGTTGATTGGGAGAATTGAGGTCACTCCACCATCCTATTGCTCTTACTAGTAGGCTGATCTGATTGTAGAACTGATGTTCTACTTGTTGTTTGAGCAACTACAACACTTTGAGATGGTTGGGATGATGATGCTTGGCCCATTGTGCGTGAAACACAATTATCCATTGCTTTCCCTTTCAATTTGGTGTCCTGAGCTAGTTGATTCACACCACAAAAGTCCTCTTGATTCCAGTTAACAAATGTATAGACTCCTTGCAAGTGATCATGCTTTCTATCTAAGCTGTTTGGTTTGCATTAAATCATTGCCCTAATATGGTGGTCTCATTCTGAACCACCAAAGGTTCTTCAAACTCACCATTTTGACAAGAATTCTAGTTATGAGTTTGATTGCATGGATAACACCAGTCATGTTCTTGAGCTAGATTATTTTACACTAGGACCAAGGCCTTTGAAGTGTTGGTAGTGGCTATATTTGCACCATTCGATGGCTTAGCATAATTCCATTGATCCTTCCCTTGATGAGGCTGCCTATTTTGTTGGTAATTTTGACCTTGAGGCTGATAAGTTTTGTTATTTTGAGCTTGTTGCATCTTTTCTATTCCTAACCCATTATTCAACCTTTGGATCATGTTTCTCATTTCTTGCATCTCCTTTGGAGATGTGGTTGGAATCACTGGTTGAGAAATTGTAGCCACTAGACTACGAGCAACTAGGATAGGAGCCACCGTTGGTTGTTGGGGGAGCTCTAGAAATAAAGGTTTTAGTGGTCTAGGAGCTATTTTCCTAGCTTTTATCAAGAAATTTTATGCCCTTATGGCAACATCATATGCATCTAGTAAGGTAGAACCACCCATTTATTGAATCATAACACCTATATCACTATTAAGAGCTCTTAAGAAGTATAGGAAAGCATGCTCAGGAGAAGGTTTGACCAAGGTAGGGATTCTCTTCCAAGTCCTTTGGAATCTATAATTGAAATCACTCATGAATTCATGAGGTTCTCTTTGAATAGTTGTCAATTATTCTACCAAGAACAAATCGTCACTTTTATCTTCAAAATGCTTGCATAACTTCTCCTAACTCATCCCAATTGTGAATGGAATCAGGTGGCATTCCTCTATACCACTGCAATGCTTTACCTTTCAGTGAAGTGGCAAGTAATCTAATAGCCACATTGTCTTCTATTACATCATGTATAGAGCATATATTTTCCACATCTAGGATGTGTTCTTCTGGGGTTGTGGATGTATCACCAGTGAAATGGGGAATACTCTTGAGGGAATTGACTAGTATATTATCTTTTTGGGGTAGAATTAAAGGGTTTCTACCAGTAAAGGATACGAAAGGCTGATTTCTAGGTAAATCCATGTGGAATAATGTGTTAATTGTATGGGTGGTAGGTGTTTTAGTCTAAAATAATCTACCCACAAGAGGTGTAGATTGAGCTCTATGAGAAGGAATTATACCTCTATCTCTTCTTCTCGAAGTGGTAAAAGAGAGCTGGATATATTGAAAATTACCTCTAGAAGATTATCTTGTATGAATCCTTGGCATGAACTTGCAAGTTTGATCTTGAACCAATAATTTTGAGTAACAACAAAATTGCCAATTCATATGTAGATTTCTACCTTGAAAGCAAAGTCACTAGGTACTTTTTTGAGAGTCTCTTCAAGGCTAGAATGTTGGGAGCAACACCATTCTCTTAACAAAATGAAGTGAAACTTCTTGGTGGTCCCACCGGGCATGCCAAAAACTGTTGTCACATAAAACTGCACCCCACTGAACAAGAGTTCAGTGTTCTAATGACACAATGGAAATGACCTCAAGGTGTGGGACCTTGCAAATGAGGTCAAGTCTCTAGAGAATATTGGTTTTCTCTTCTAAATTAAGTGCAAATGTGTTGGTCTAACCCAGCACATGAAATTCCTAATGTTAACCTACTCTAACAGATCACAAGCGAATTTAGAGTTTGTTCCTTCCTACTTTAGAATAGCATAATATTTCAAAGAAACAACAAAAACACCCACTCAAATATGAAGGTAAATGAATTTTACTCAAAAATGAAAGAGGTAATGGTGATGATAGTTGAATTTTATTGACATAAAGCTTGAAGTAACCTTTATAATGGAAAAATACAAGAGTTGTAGGTCTATAAAAGAAAAATCCCAGAGAGGCCAAAGGAACAATCCATAATAATGATACAATATTTGCCTTTATGGTTCAAGCATAACCAAGCTTTGAAATCAAAACCTTAACCCTAACCTAACTAGGGTTGCAAGAAGATGAATTTGACTAGATTTAAATGATCTAAATTACTCCCATTATAGAGCAACATAACTAGCCATAAAGGATCTGACAACTCAAACAAGCCCCAAAATGATGACTCACATGAATGCAGGGATGGGAACTCATGAAATCCACAGCAAAATATCAGACCAACACCCTGATAAGAGAATATAGAGTTTGTAGCACATCAAGGAGTAATGGCACTGACCAACAATCAAAAGCAACATTGAAAAGGCGTAAAAAATTGGTCCATAGTCGATCAAATTTGATCTAGTAGCTAGGAATGTCACTGAGACATCAATTCTACAAATATGATGTGAATAGGAGCAATTGATCATTGAAGTTTGAATTTTGGTCATTGGATTGGACATGGATGACCGAGATCATATCCTTAATGTACTTTAAAATGTGGTCGTTGATCATAGGAGAATCAAGATCAATGACTATCGTGTAGCCTTAGTACATCATTGATCTCCTCAAGAGTATAAGGTAACAATTCATGATGCACAAGATGCATACGATGCAATGAAAACCTTCCACCTATTTCCTAGGATTCATGTCACACAATCACTCCATCATGCATTGAACCTAGACCCACCATATCATCGTCATCGCACATTGTGCAAAGGACTTGTGCTTTATGTTTCCAAAATGTGATGCGAAGAACCCTCGCGATGACCGTTAGATGCTTGCCCTCAAATCTAAACCATTGATGCTCTCATCACGGAAAACAAGACCATCATGGAAAGCACCAAGGCAGCATTATTTACAAAAATTATGTGAATGATGCGCACAATGATTGTTAGATCTTCTCCATTGAATTTGAGCCATTGAAACCATACAAAGCAAAACAAAACCTTAGGCCCACCAAGACATGTTTCACCTCAACATTCTTCATCTTTCATCATCACCATCCTATCAAGATGTCAAAGGGAATATCATCAACGTCCCGCCGATATCCACCTATGCCTTCGATGAAGATATCTTGCCTTCATCACTTGTCGTGTAAAGGACTTCAACCTTGGATCATAACCGTGATGCACTAGAGGCTAGCGATGACCATCAGATCACCATCTTTAAACTTGGGCCCTTAGTCACTTGACCATCACTCATCATGCAAAGGACTTCAACCTTTTCATTTCACAACAACAATGTGAAATGATGGCGTGATATCCATTCGATCTACATCACCTAATCTGTGACATTGGATCTCTCATCGCAAGCACAATAGAAATTGTGGTTAAGGATTTGGTTATGAGAATGTAAAAAACAATGTAAAGGGTAGTAGTGATGGACACTTCATTGATCAAACCAGTTGATAAGGAAAGAGGATGGGTCACCGAACGATTTTTAAAGATATAATTTATAACTTATGTGACCTACGACAACCGATTACTCATCAACATAAAAACATAAACTCTTCTCATTCACCATGACTGCAAACCTTAGGGTTTAACTATAAACCCTAAGTCAGACTGAGAACATAAATAAAGCATTCCTAAGCATATTTGACCTCTTTTCATCATACGTACCAAAAAAATTGACTCCTCTCAAAAAACCCATGTTGAAACTATAGTCAAACTCCTATACAAACCTCTAGAAGTGACCTCTACAACCATAGAAATATTGCATGACAACATTGCAACTTTTTAGCAATTTTGCAACAAATGCAAAACATGGATTTCAATGGGATGTACACATAGGATCTCTCTGATCGGATATAAATGATGGGCATCCAAAGGGTGGCATAAAATATGTCAACAGTATGTATATCTTCAAATGATGCATTGATGATTGCAGTTGGTTGTGTGAGTTGGTGTGCTCAAGACCACCTTCTTGACACTTGGAGATTAAGCGTTAATGAGGTGTTATCAATTTTTTATAGTGGAACTATTCCCAAAAATCTATTTTTAGATTTGACATTGTATTCATCTTTTACATCAACCACTTTTTGGGGATTTATCTACATTATTTTTGGGATTCCATTATGGGATAAGGACCATGTTTTCTTGTTGAGCAGATTATTTTTCTTATTGCCCAAGTTCATATCAGATAGTGGGATTGTAGGTGTAGTCCATATTGAGATGTTTTGGAAGGATATCTAAGTTAATGGTATAGAGTTCAACCCTTATAGGTATTCCAGATTGATTTTTGAGGATGATTGCATTATTGGCCTACATGAGAGAAGAGTGCAAATTGGGCATGATGGTTTTTTAGTTTTAATGAGAGTGGCACAATGACAATGTGGTGGGATTTTTATGTGATTGACTTGGGACCCTGGGATAACATTTGGTTGCTATCTAGGTCAGCCACGTGTTTTTGATGTTGTGTTGGCATTGATTGAGGATAAGTAATCTTTGGTGAGGGAGGATTATAATGTCTCGATTTTCTGTCACTTCAATATTGTAGTTGGCTTCGACTTTCTTGGTGACCGTTAACCTTGTCTAAGAGGATGTTTGATTTTGGAAATGAGCTTAGTTGGTCTAGAGGATTACTATGCCACTTTCAAAAGTGAATTCCAATTTTTAGTGGGTTCTCCAAGATTCTTAGAGAGAGTGTCTATTATAGTAAGTCACTCAGTCGAGCCTGATTTTCATTATTCATCATTGGTATCACTAAAATGCAGCCAGATTTTGATTTTGATCATTTTTTATGGTTTACACAACTTGGGTGTATTATTGGTTTTAATTTATTTGTTTTACTAAGGTTTCTTAATTTTCTTTTAAATAATTTAATGGACACCTTAGTATAATAGCTCATTGGAAAGAGGATGAATTTTTTAAAATCATAGATGCATAATATTGGGACCTTGCATATCAAATATTATCATTATTTTGATAAAAAGGGTCTTTTGGAACAAAAAGGAAATTTTAATTAAAAAGTGAATTTTAAATTGTATGTTTTGTGAGCTCATTTGCATTATGAGGATTATTTGATTTTTTCTTGTGAAACCCTTCTGAATCTATGGGATTGAACTTGGTTCATATATCTCATCCTTCTTGAGGATGAAAACCCTCTTCGAGAAGATTAACCACGGTGGTGAAAGATTTTCCTTGGTTGATTGTTGGTAGATTCATCCTGAGTCTATGTTGGTGCTTCATTGTTGTGATTTATGAAAAGGAATTGTAGGTACAATTGAAGATCAATTTTTGAAGTCTTGCAGGCAAGACAAATTATTAAAGATATTTGCAAGCAAGAAGAGGATTCCAATAGTGAGAAGTCTATGGAGTATATTCATCATATTTGATGTTGGGCATGGGCATATCATTGGGTTTACCATTGAGTTTGGGAAGTTTTTTGCATTTCTTCATAATGTTGGACACCACTTTGGGAAGATTTTGGGGCTCTGAACTGTATAAGTTATTTGTTGTTGTCAAATACATTCTTCAAGCATCAAAACTTATGTGCATTAGATCTTCAATTTTTGCTTAAGCTCTACTCACTTGTGGGTTGCACAAAAGGTCAAAAATATATTAATATTTTGTCAATTTATTGACCTTGTTGTTGTTATTTTATACTCATATATATATATATATATATATATATATATATATATATATATATTTATCTAGATGTATTTCATTGATAAGGGAAATCATCCAACTGTTTGTTTTAATGTCTATCAATTTCATGAGAATTTGGGTATCAAAAATGAATTCTTGGTAATCTAGTCATCAAAACAATTCAACCACATTACAAACAACTCAGAAACTATCATAGAGAGTGCATTCCAAGTGTTTGAATAAATATCTACAACCATAAATTATAAAAATTAAGTGCAAAAATAGGGTAGGGTTCTTATAGTGGTATTAGTGCATACATGATTATTTATGACATTTGCAAAAAGTTAGAAATACTCTAGTATGGGTTATTATAGAAGGGTTAAACAAGTGTACATTGGTCCATCTACAATCCTAATTTTATGTCATTTGGAGTCATTTTTCATGATTTATTGCAATTGTAGGTTTTTTTTGTAAATTCACTCTTATAGGCTATTGTTTGTGGATTTTTTTAGATTTTTTTATATTTTGAAAGTATTGAGAAAAAATATTAGGGTTCTACTCTTTGAAATTTTAATTTTGAGGAAAATAATAATTTTACAATTACCTAATCAAGGTTTTCTCAACAATATATATATATATATATATATATACACTCTATGGTTGGACCAAATACTAGAGGCAGGGGCAAGAATTCATGCAGTCCTAGTAAGACTTCTAGAAAGGTGATTCATTAGTATAAGAGATGAGTTCCATATCCATGGAAGAGGTAAGGGAAGAAACCAACAAAATAAATGAGTATATGCAACATTTGCAAGGAAAATAAAATACCATACAAGAAGATATATCTAGTGTCCATAGCATATTGTCAAATATCAATGCTTATATCCAAAATCAATCAATATCACAACCAAATTTCTCAAGAAATAAAAGTGGATATTTGAGGTTAACCAACCAAATCTAAATGCTAGCACTCATATGAGATATTGAAAGCTACTACCAAAGGTGGGCGTGCACAAGTTTGATGACAAGGATCCATTGAATTGGATAAACCAAATGGAGAATTTATTAATGTACATCATATTCCAAGCAAGAAAAAGGTGGAAATGGCTTCCTTATATCTAGGAATTGAGAATTCATTTGGTAATAATTTCTCTCTACTCAAAGGAATATAAATTCTCTCATTTTTAGCTAGTCAATTTTTATAAAGGATCCATAGTCACACTATATCAATAATCAAAGATTTCCTTGTTAGTTGAAATAATTACAAATAATAAATTGAATAAATTGTATCCAACAAGAGGCACACATATTTAGGCCTACTCTATGTCTAAATATTTTTCCCCAACATGTAGGGTAGGGGAAAGATTAGTTCTTATAAGTTATGGGTTCGATAGCATAAGAGAGAAGATATTCTCAAAACAGTCATTCCCTCAACCGACTAGATTAAATCCTCAACAAAATGAAGATAAAACTGCTAAATAGTTATATGTTTATTATGATAGAAAATATAGTAGAGGACATATGTGCAAAAAATTAATTGTTATATGATAAAGATTGAATGAGTAAGAAGATGATGAAGAAGAAATATTAGAGTTAGGAAGTGAGTCATATAGGGAATTATGAGACCCCCAACAAATCATTTCTTATTTTACACTTTCTTGAATCAGCACCCCACAAACTCTCAAGATAGTAGGTTTCTTGAAGAAAGGGAGAGTAACAAGGTTGATAGACTCAAGAAACACTCCAACTTCATAAAAAAAGTAAGTTACTTTTCTAAATTATTTTATTTATCCAACTCTATAATTTTAGGTCATGATTATAGATATTATCAATTTTTAATATAAATTTCATAGCATTAAATTGTCCATGGAATGGTATAAATATGAATGTCCTATGGTTGTTATCTTCATGAGTGTAACATACATTATGTTGAGAGTCCAATGGTTTAGTACTTTGGATATAATTAAGATGAACTTCCAAGAGGTATTAAGGCATTCTCATTTAGAAGGAAGGATAATAGAAACAAAAAAAATTGCATGCAAAGTCTCCATAACTAGTGCTCCCTCATCAAATATAAAATAATTAACAAAGGGAAAGATGGATTTTTAGCTCAATTATTTATGTTATAAGCATATCAATCAAAAGCTTCCACACCACTCGGTCTATGAGCAATTTCCTATAAGGATTCAATTTTTTTAGAGATGTCAAAAGTATTGAATCTAAAAATAGATCATGATCATGACATTCAACTAGTCCTAATATTAGGCCCTACAAGTATCCTTATGTATAAAAATTTGATATTGAGAAGATGCTTTAGGAGATTATAGAGGTAAGTATTATTAAACATACTTTGCTTCTCTCCTATGGTAATAGTATACAAGAAAGATGATAGTTGGATAATATGTCCTAATTATATAGATATTGACAAGTTCGCCATAAAAGATAAGTTTCATATTCTAATAATTAATGATTTATTGGATAAGTTTAATAATGTTGTTTATTTTATGAAACTTGATCTTTATTTTGGTTATCATTGAATAAAAACTAGAGGTGAGCATATTCATAGGATATCTTTTTAAATCCATTAGAGCCACTATAAATTTTTGGTAATGTATTTTGGCCCAAAAAATGTACCATCCATATTTCAATTTTTAACGAGCTCTATCTTCAATCCATTTATACAAATTTATTTTGGTATTTTTTGATGAAATATTTATATATAGAAAAATGTGGAAAGAACACTTGTTGCATGTAAATTAGGTTTTGAACATTCTTGAGTAGGGTCAGTTATATTTTAACTCATGCAAATGTATTTTGGATACAAATAATTAGAGTACCTATGTCATATTATTATACATGAGGGAGCCAAGGTATATCCTCACAAGATTAAGGCCATTGTAGAATAGAAAATTTCAAGGACCCTCAAGATCCTATGAGGTTTCTTAGGGATAATAGGTTATTAACCATGAATTATAAATAATCATGGTAACATAGATCATTACCTCTCATAGCCTTGTTGAATATTGATTCCTTTTATTGGATGCTTCTTTAGTAGGTGGCCACTCTATATTCTTGAAGACTTATCATATAATCAAGCAAGATTTCTTTTGGGAGAGGCTAAAATGGGAAATTAAAAAATTTGTAATAGAATGCATGGTATGCCAACAAAATAAAGGGGAGACAAATAAGAATCCAAGTCTTCTAAAATCCTTATCTATTCCAAGTTATAGGAGGGAGAATGTATCTATGGATCTCAATAGAGGTTTTCCCAACTGTAAAAGAAAAAATTCATCATGGTTGTTATGGATTGTCTCTCCAAATATGCACATTTATGCACTTTGGCACACCTATTTGTAGTAAATATTATAGAAACAACCTTTATTAATACTATTCATAAACTACATGGGACTCAAAAATTTATAATAACTAAACATGATCCAATATTTACAAATAATTTCTCGGTTTACTTATTTTCATGTTTGGGCATTCAACTTGCTCATACCTTTTCATATCTTCCCCAATTAGATGGATAAAGTTAGGTGGTCAACAAATTCCTAGAAGGTTGTCTCCATTGTTTTTCTTTAGATAAACAAGAGAGATGGTTGTAATGGATACAACTAGAAAAATGGAAACATAAAAATTCCTTCCATACTTCCAAGGTGTCTCCAATTTTTGCACTATATGGGTACTAGCCACCATCAATCACCTCTTCCTTGCAAAAACACCCAAAATTTTGAACAATTGAAGAACACATCTAGCATCAACAAGAGATGCTTGATATTCTTAGGGATAACTTGGAAATAACACAAAACATAATGAAGCAACAAGATAATTAGCATTAGAGTGAAAGGACTTTTCAAGTGGAGGTGATCCCACAATACTGGTTTACAATTTCTGGGAGATCCTGATTTTTGCTAAAATCACATATTTTTAGAAAATATAATGATTTAATCCTTGAAAAGTTCCATTTAAGGGATTCCAATTGAAGAGGGTTTGATCAAACCACCTTAGATCAAACCCCCTTGGATAGAACCCCACTAGTTTTAAACCATAGCTATAACGGAGTCTCCTTTACACCTATCAAAATGTTGATAAAAAACCACTTTTGATTTACCTTTTGGGGGATCAAATGGATTCATTTAAAATTTATTTTTGTAAGTATGTAGTCCTTATTACAAGCTTCCCAAAAAGTATAATTTTAAATTAATTTAATTTTATTATTATATTTATTTTTTATTTCTTGTGAATGCAGGTTTTTCACCAAAAATCAAGCTCTTTGTTCTACACATGTGGAAAAATAGCAGATTATCAAAAAAAAAATTGAAAAATATCAATGCACTAGATATTGAAGTCCTTGATCCAACAAAAAAAATTGAATTTCGATACATACAAAAAAAGTTATGTTGCATACGGTCCGCCTATGTTTGAATTGTAATTGGCTTGACTTCAAAACTTGATTAAGGAAAAAATATTCAATAAAACACTATGAAACCAAATGAAAGCTCTAGATATTGTAGTTTCAAATATAAATTCAAAAAAAATAGAATTTTATCCTTCATGGAAAAAGAGTTATGTTGTATACTGTGAGCATCACTCCTCAAAAATGGTGTTTACTAAAAAAAACTAGTTTTCGAAGGAGATGGAAAAAAGAAGTACAATTTGATTCCAAAATTTTTGAAAGAAATATATTTACAATCTACAGACAAAATGTCACAAATCACTAGTTTGCATTATCTTTAAATTTGTCACGGTTTAGCCGCTATAGGTGCCCGAAAGTGAATATTTAGTCAGAAAAAATTAGTTCAATGTCCAGTTTGGCCAAAAATTGTAAACCAATATTATGGGATCACCGGTGGGAGATTAGCTTTTTATGTAATTATAGCCACATATGAAATTTTCACTAAAATAATAACATAAATATAACAAGATTTAAATCAAAGTATTGTGGTCCTTATAAGGTGTTGCAAAGGATTCATTGTATAATATACGAAATGGAGTTAAGTATGTCAAAAAATGCACCCACTTCTCTATGTTTTGAAGGTTATTGGGAAATGAATTATAGTATAGGCTAAGTTACCAAAGCTTGATGAGGAGGGGAGAATAGTTTTGGATCCTAAGATAATTGTTCAACCATGTGCTAAGAGGCTTCAAATGGGTGCAATCTCAAAGTATTTGATCAAATGGAAGAAATATCCAATTAAATATGCTACATTGGAAAATGATAATTTTGTGTAGAAGCATCTATAGTTAATAAACATCAACAAAAATGCCACTCTGAAGAGTAGGCATGATATTCCCTTAATCCTATAGTGGAATACGGTTATGAGTAGTTATCTTGTGGTAACCTTAATTCTTAGTTAAGTTATATGATCATCAGTCTTGTATAGTAGTTAAGTCATCGTGGGTGGCATATAAAACATAAGTATGGTAAATATAGTAGGTAGTTGTAGGATTTTTCTCATCATATTGTAAAAAAAAATCTTCTTCAATACTTTTGGATACTTTCCCCCTTAAATTGGCTTATTATTTTCAAGTATAATCAAATATTTACAACATATTTCATATTATACTCATCTCTTGTGCAATTTTCTTCATTACATTATGAAAAACTAAAGAAACAAAAAGATCAAGGTGTTGAGAACAGATAATGATGGAGAATATTGTTTAGTTGAGTTTGATATATTTTTCAAATAGAACAATATTATGCAACATAAAACAACTCCATATAACCCTTAGCAAAATGGAGTTATAGAGATGAAGAACAAGTCATTAATTGAGAGGGATAGGAGTATGCTTAGTGGGGTTGGTTTAAGAAATTATGGGTAGAAGCATTAACATCATATGTTACATTATTAATAGGTCTCCTACATCATTAATTATGGATAAAATATCTATGGAGTCTTGGATAAGAAAAATCCATTATTTTAGGATCATTAAGTTTTTAGTTATGGTGCATATACTCAAGTGCCTAAGGAGAAGTAGGGAAAGTTAGATTATTAGGTAGTGAAGTTGATCTTCATTGAGTTCAAAAGTAGTTTGAAAGAGGATAAACTTTAGGATCTTGTGATTGGGAAGGTATTATATAGTCAAAATTTGATATTTAGAGGAATTAGTCAATCTCCTTCAATTGAGAAACTTGAAGGAAGTTGTAGCGTCAAAAATTGTCACCCTTGACAATTTCACAATATGTTTGCTCCCCCTTAAATTATTGAACCTAATTAAGCACCTAGTTTCCCAAATTATGCATTATATGGCCTATT
Source organism: Sequoia sempervirens (assembly GCA_007258455.2). Lineage (NCBI taxonomy): Eukaryota > Viridiplantae > Streptophyta > Pinopsida > Cupressales > Cupressaceae > Sequoia > Sequoia sempervirens. Next base: position 68,221 of record VDFB02019757.1, read on the forward strand.
TTAAGCAATTTTTGAAAATTTGTAAGTGAATTAAACAAATGCATTTATCTAGTACTTTTCCCCCAACACCTTATTTTCCAAAAAAAAAGGGCAAGGACAGATTTTCCCCATAGCGATAGTGTCCCCCTATTCTACTTGGTCCCAAATTTGAATATGTCAGTTTCAACATTTTATCATTTCTAATTCAAGTTGCAAATGTTGGCTATCGGGATCTAATTTGCGGGAAATTGAATAAATGCCTATGAATGCCTAGTTATTGCATCATTTCAAATCTAACAAGGAGAATCTAGAAAACTATTAGAAAAATTATGATCAAGCATTAGCAAGAGCACTATCAAGCAAGTCAATAGCAGAATTTCAGAGCTTTATTGCAACAATTTAAGATCCAAGCATCATGTCAAATCCTATGTGAGTTTTATGCATGTTTATGTTATCATTGTTTGTGAAGGCTAACCCTTTTGTAGGTCTTCAAGCAAGATATAAGACCTTGAGGTGATGTGCATGACTTCAGTCCTTCAAGGAAGTAATTGAAGGGTGGTGAGTTGTAACACTTTGTTGATTCGTCATTCCTTCCTATCATTTATCTTTCATATCATTGAAATTTCCATTGTGGAAGTGGAAACACTAACACAGGGTTTGACTAAGGCAAGCCCCTAAATGGCACAACATTTCTTCTCTTTTTGAATGTGCAAATATCAAGTTTAGAGCATATTGAAGGAAGTTTGAAGATCCATTTTCCATTGTTGAATTCAAAACCCTACATCTTGTCAAGCCACAAAGCTGACTTACAAAATTATTTGACAGTGATTTGAAAAATTTGTAGGCAGAATCGAGAAGCTCAGATCTGACATCAGAGAACTACAAAAACAGATCTGGAATACCCCTATAAGGACATAGATTCCCTTGGGTGACTCTACCCTCCTATTTAGACCATCCCCAAATTTACAAGACAAGTGCACAGAGTTCTGCCTTTCCCAAATCTACTTGCAAATTTTTTTTATAGTCTTTCAATTGTCAAAATTTATCATTTTCATATTAGGTCACATAGTCTAATTAGGTTAATCAAGGAAAATTAATTCCAATTCAAATCCAACCCCCACAAAGATGCAAATCCAGGTCTGATTGGCTCACCTTCATGGTTGAAAGTCAATCTATTTACCTTGTTGATTTGTATCTTAATGAAACCCTAGAAAAAGGAAGGCTTGGTCTTAGGGTTCTATTGCATTTAGGATACTCCCCTCTTTTTCCTCATTTCAAAAGCATAAATTATATAATACAATTAGAGTTAAATACCAAGACAACTATACCCGAGGTTGATCTAAAGGTTTAACATGGACCTAATGAGGAGGATAGTAGAGATCTTAAAGAATTTGGAGGAATAAACTCCAACTCAACTCTTCAAAATTTCTACTAGGTAGAGGTGATCAAAGAGGTATAGCCCCCTATGATTTTAGAAATTTCTCCTTGTTTACTAACGTTGTTGATTCTCAAATTGTGACGTAGGCAATGAAAATGGATTATGTGAGTCTTAAAAGTTGGACATGGATGATGAGGTGGTTGCATTAGAGAAGAATCACACTTGGAACTTGGTTCAATTGTTGAAGGGGAGGAAGCTCATTGGTTGTAAACTGGTCTTCAAGAAGAAACTCAATTCAAATGGAAATGTTGAAAAGTACAAGACAAGACTATTTGTGAAAGACTATTCCCAAGTTGAGAGAATTAATTATAATGAGATTTTTTGAGTTGCTAAAATGGCATCCATTTAATTCTTATTATCTATTGTAATATCTTTTGATATAAGATATCTTTCTTATGGTACATGATGATCTAGAGGAAGAAATCTGCATGACACAACCTAAGCACTACATAGTAAAAGAAAGAAGTCATTGGTTTGTGGATTGAAGAAATATATGTATGGTCTCAAATAGTTGCCTAGGGTGCAGTACCAAATATTTTATTTATATGACTTAAATTTGAGATTTGTGGGTAAAAGTACAAATTTGTGTCACACTTTTATAAAGAAAATGGCCAACACTGATTTAACTTTTTAGCTTGAATCACTAGAAAGTCACATATATATTTTAAATTTTGAAATGATGTAAACTAATAATTTTTTTTTAGTTCATTTAGATGTATATTTTTATTATATTTCATGTCTATAATTTTTTAGAAAACTAATGGTTTATTTGAATATAGTTTTTTCTAAACATTATAATTAAGTTTTTGATAAAATGCTAAAAAATAAAGTTACATGGGACATCTTTCTTTATATAGGAAATTTTGCTTTTTTCCTTCAATTTTACTTGTGTCTATTTATAACTTGAGACTTCAATGCATGGATTTATTTTTACCTCATTCTGATAATATATATTTTTAAAAAAATTTAAAAAATGTGTACTGAAAACATAATTGTTTCCATAGGACGTCACCTTTTGTCTTCACCATTTATCCAAAATAGAAAAAACATGTATATCATCTTGACATAGATTTTGATTTTTTAAATGAATTTTAGTTATTTTTTCTCAACAATATAACAAAATTATATTTTGGTGTTGATGACCTACTTTTAATAAAAATATAATATAAAAATAAGTAAACTATTAAAATATATATTTTTGAAAATTACACTTATAGATCAACAAAAGGGTATTTTTTATATTTCTTAAAAATATGTTATTTATAAGAGGAGTTATTGAAACGTCAATTTTTTTGAATAATTTCATTTTTTGATAAATTGACTCCAAAGTGGTGTAAACTATGCATTTGGTTGACACTTCCAGTTGGAAAGGTTTTGGTCCATATCTCACTTAGCTAGGATAAATCTAGCCAAACCATATGTTTGACCAAAATTTATTTTTAGTTAGAAATAGTTAAATTCACTTGTGCTCATAAGTTGGCCAAAAGTGTGACACAATTTTATAATTTTACCCTTGTAAAGTTTAAATTATATCATTACATGTATATTTTAAGCAGAATGGTAATTAGTCTCTTATTATCACTCTATATGTGGATGATATGTTGATATTTCATAGTAGCAGGGAGGTGATTGGGGATATAAAGTCTCAACTCTAATTACAGTTTGATACATGAAGAACTTTGGAGCAACTAAGCTCATCTTAGGTATGGATATTATAAGAGATAGAGTTAACAAAATCTTTGGTTGGGATAGAGTAATTATGTTGAGTTTGTGTTGTTGTATTTCAAAATGAAAGACTACAGACCAATGAATGTTCTTGTTTCTATGGGGGCTAATTTATTAGTTGAGAAATGTCCATATTTACCTACAAAGATGGAGGATAAGTTTCATGTTCCTTATGTGAGTGTATTTAGAAGTTTGAGGTATGGTATGACTTGTACCAAACTATACAATGCCCAAGTAGTGGGAATATTTTAGATAATTTATGGCTAATCCTAGTAGAAAGTGTTAGGTAGTAGTGAAGACAGTATTTTAGTACTTGCAAGGCACTATAGAGTATTATATTTTCTATAATAGTTGCTTGAATATCATAGTGGTCAATTGCAACAAAGCAAGATTGGTGGCACTTGTAACAAATCCAGTGAGTACTTGCAATACTTGGAGATCCAATATTTTTTACTTAGATTAGGTAGAATATGTAGATAGTAGATCTACTAGTAGTTATGTCTTTAACATGTTTGGTGGTTTGATTAGTTAGATGAGAAAGTGACAAGTTGTGGTCACTTTATCCACTATGGAGGTGGACTACATACTAGCTACTCTTGTCAATAAAGAGGTAATCTTATTACAAATATTTAGATGTTGAGATAAGATATAGAGTAGTTCATTTAGATGTGATAGTCAAAGTATTTTTTAATTATAAATCTAAAATAGGTATTAAAAGGGCCTCAAAATCCTTTACAACAAACATAAATTGACATAAAACCCAAACAAAAATATGATTGTAGCCAAGCTACCTCGCAACAATATCGACCCACAAAAATAGCCAACCCACAAATGACAAAAGGAATAAGCAACCTACACAGCACGAAGCCCTTGCTTAGTAGTCTACACACCCATAATAAATGTATTAGAAATAAAAACATGTTTAGGAATACGTCTCTTCCTTCTTTGGATAATAATCTAGGACACACCATTTTCCAATCCTTAGATCAAAAGAAGAGGAGAGGAGAATCCTCTACTATTGCATTGACCTACTCAATCAAACATGGAATAAGAGCATCTAACAAAAGAAGACTTAAGCCACACAAAATCCATAGGAAATCAAGGAACAAAGGTTCCATCAACACACTCCTTAAAAGATATAGGCTCAAAAGGAGCAGTAACCAAAATAGGGCCAACAGAAAGTATTTAATCAAGAAATTAAAAGGGCATCAAAGCATACAAATGTTCAAAGTGTAGCTAGCTTTGCAAAGAACTTGATTTTTCACATATGGATGAAACAAATGGATGTTTAATATTATTTTTTCTTATAACATGGTGGAGGGTGGAAGGGTGATACTTGAAAAAGTGGACACTTTGGTGAATGTTATAGATGTGTTAATGAGGCTTGTGAACACATAAAATTTCAAGTGGTGTAGTCAGTTGGTCTCGAGCAATCAGTCTACAAAATATATTGAAAAATGATTGAGCATATGCAAAAAAATTAATTCCAAAAACTAAACCATTGTTGTCAATATATTAAATTTTGTGTGATATATTAAATTATTTGGGATTATCATACACATGGGATGATTTTCATTGATACAATATGGCTTTATAAAAAAGTTGTCTTTCTTGTGCACCAACTACCCAAATACCTATCTTAACACAGAAAAGTAACTCCTAGATATTAATGTATGACTAAACTATCATTTATTTATAAATTAGCATTAACATAGTAATATTTTAATTTATATTTATTATCTAATATGTATGCTCTACTAAGATCTAATATTCCAGAATTACCCCTTATTACATCAATCAATAAAAATGGCAGAACACTAAATAAATTGAACACAACATGCCATTTAGAAATTTGACGAAGCACCTCCACCAGATCTCCTCGCTCGGGCCTAGAATGCATCAAATTGATCACATCAATAGATTATATTCAAAAAAGAAAACAAGAAATTAGATGTCAAATTCAACTAATAATACACCTTCAAAATCTTATAAATAACTCCGATTAAAAAAGAATGAATACAATCCTAACATTTTTTCTTTGCAAGACAATAGTCTCCTTTAACTTTCAATTTTTTTCTATTTTCAATGCCTACTTCAAGACTCTAACAACTTATGTAAAAATCTTTTTTGTTTTAAATGCTTTTATGCCAAAGACGGGTCCACTTCATAATATATCCACTCCTTAATTCAATATTTGGTTGCACAAGTCCACTTTGTAATATATTCTCTCCTTAATTCAATATTTTGTTCAACGACCAATATAAACAAAAATGTTTTCAAATAATCAAAACTTCAAAACAGATCTTAAATAAAACCATGCTCTTAAATTAAGCACTCAAAGCTTTCACAAATCCACTTTCTAATATAAACAAAAACATTTTTGAATTTTCAAACTTCAAAAACAGATCCATACTCTCAAATTAAACACCAAAACTTTCAAGAATGAATATACACCTTATACATCAGAATGAATCTAAATCTTATATGGTTGGAAATTGCCTTTGTAGGTTACTTTGCAGGCAGAGAAGTCATCATTGCAACTGCCCTGGTCACCCTTTCTTTCTTAAAGGAAACGCACCATATCTTCAAGCACCAGCTAGCTTGGTTGCTTTATCTATATGTTATCTCCCTCACCTTGTTATTACTTACATAAAGATGGGTTTCCCATTACTTGTTCTTTAAACTTAGAGTGAGCTATTTAAACTTCACCTGTTTATCTCCCTCACCTTAAAGATGGGTTCCCCATTACTCCGCTGGTTTCTTTAGTTTTCACACAGTTCACATAATCCAAACAACTTTCCTACTCTCCAAATGTATTAAACAGTAGGCTTTCAGTAAACAAATGAGAGGGGTGCGGCAAGATAAAAGAGAACATGATAGTGTTAGGGCCCATGCCATGATCTTCAATAGGTTGGCCCTTGCCTCTGTAACTTTCCTCTGCTCCACTCCACATGGTTCAGGTATTATTGCCCAAGAGAGAGGATAGCACAGATCACAGGCACAGAAAGTTTATGCTCTACGCATTTACAAGAGTACGTTGTAAAGCATTTCTTATCCTCTATGCCTCCAACCACAAATAGAATTTGATCAGTTGCCTTCAACAGAGTAGGATTACACTTGGGCACCAAACAAATTTCCACAGCCAAAAGCTACAGAGAAAAAAACTTCAAATCTCCTTCTGGCTACGCCTACCGTATTGTTGCTATGGCACGTATATCGCTTATTCTTATACACTTCATTTATGTGGAGAGTCTCATAATGTCTACTCTCTCTACAATTGGGAAATGGAACGTGAGTAATTCCTATACTTTTACAGAGCTTCTCTCAAAATCTTCCACCATTACGCTAAACAGCAATTTACAAAACAAGCATAATCATACTTTGACACCGCAGAGCATCTGGAGAAAAATAATTATAAAAATTAAATCATTGATGCAGATATATAAAATGTTGTAGGATATTTTATTTGGGATTTTTTTATTTTTTATTTTTACTACAGGGGTGTCCCTGCGACAGCGGCCTAGCAGCTCTTACCTTAGATACCTGAGGCAAGCTAAGGCGAGACTAGTCTCTGGATCTCACCGGCAAGTAGTCCCACCTCTTAAACCCATGAGCAGAGTTGAACCCGAGACCGATGGGGAGCAAACCCACTGCCCAAACCAACTTGCTAATTTTATCTGGGATTCTTATATACATAGTATGATTTAAATTAACACAATACGGTTTTGGAAAGTCTTTTATCTTTACTTATACTAACTACTTAAATGTCCACCTTCATTGGAAAGTAACTTAGTAAATTATTGTTTCTGATAGAGGGAAAAACAGATTTTGAAGGGACCCGGAACCCTTTAACAAAAAGAGCAAGGCTGCAGAAAAGACAACAAGCAGCCAGCGAAAAAGACCAGCTCCAAAACAAGACCATTTAAGATTTACATTTTACACTTTTCTTGTGGGAGCGGAGAATCATGTCAAAAGAGGGCTTAGAGGATTTATCTTTTTTCACTTAACTGTGATCCAACCTTCTTCCACTTGCGCCGCTTTACCATGCCAAATCGGCTCGCTACTTTCAAGAGGATGAAAGCCAGCAGCCAAAATAGTTGGAGTTTCATTTTGAATCCTTTGCATAGATAATGACTTTTCAGAAGAGCCACCAGAAAGGGAAGCCGATGCACATACACCTGAAAAGGCAGTCTTTGACTCAATAGGGGTTGCCCTAGCAACCCCGTCATTTGAGACGACTGGAGGCGGCATCCCAAGACCCAGTGATTCAAAAGCAACCACCTCTAAAAAATTCTTATTCTGATCAGCTTTCTTCTCAACCGTATAATGTTGTTGAGAAGCACCTTTCCACCAAGTAGCTATCTTTTCTTTTTTCTCAAATCCGCAATGTGCAGCAGCATGTCCAGTATTGAAGCATCGTCTACACCGGAAGGGTATCCCTTCATAATCCAAAGATTGGACCCAAGAGCCTTTAGAAGATTTAAGAAGGACCTCGGCAGGCAGCCCTTTTGAAACATTTATTTCAACCAGTATGCGAGCATAGGTGGAATGAAGAATGTTAGAAGATTCTTCATCCACCATCAAAAAATCACCAAGGGCCTCACCCACTTCCTCCAGAAGAGAGTCATGCCAAAGGTGAAGGGGGAGATTAGGCAATCTAACCCAAATCAAGAATTTGTTAAAAGTTTCAGAAACAAGGTTGAAATCAGAGTGCCAGGGTTTAATCATCAACAAATATTTATCTTCCCAGCTAAAAAAAATTTCACACAAAATTACATTTCTATCCTGAGCATTGTCAAATTTTGCTGCAAAAAATCCCTTAGCCAAGGGATAAATATGAATTTTACCCAAAATTAAAGGTTCTCATTCGCTGGAGATCCAGGAATGTAGCTGAGGAAGGTTAGGCCAAAAACCTTTGAACCGGCAGATCACCCCACAAAGGGAAAGATCAGCAGCAACCTCCTCAATTTCTTCTACTGTTTCATCTTTCAGCTTCACTGAAATGGCATTCCTGACAGGGATAAATCCGCCAAAAGACCCAAGCTTGGGACCCACAAACTTCTTGGCTTTGGCCTTAGAGCCAACACCCTTAACCTTCCTTCCGCCAAACACCGAAGACACAGGGCCAACGCTGCCCAAACCACCTCCATTGGTAGTTCCAGTCGCCAGCAGACCGCGACCAACAACATTCGCAGCCCCCTTAGTCGGAACAATATTTGGCTAGATGTCATCCATAGCACCATCCCTACCACGTGACCCATCCGGAGTAGCGTGCGATGCAGCAGCAACAAATGCAGGAACCACACCTGCGCTAGGTTCAACGGTTGGACGTTGGGGCACGCATCCATTCCCGCTCCATCCAATTTCAAAATCCCGCTCCCGTCCATTCCCACTCCAGAATATGGAATTCTAGAACTTAGTAAATTATTGTTAATGTCAAGAGGCATTCTACAATGGTAACAAGGAGTGGAGTGTAATGACGTGTGTTAATAAAAAAATAGCTTTTATTTAAAATTTGACATCCATTTACATGACAAAATATTAATCTTTAATAATAAACATATATTTCCAAAATAAATAGCACATAAATTTTATATCTCCATGTATGTAATAAACAAAATAGCTTCGAAGTAAAAACTAAAATAACTTTTAAATAAATAAAATAGCTCTATATTGGTATCTCTAGCCATTTTTTGGATAGATATATTTAAGATGTCTATACTAGTTTGTTTATAAATTAACATTAGCATAATAGATGTTAATTTATATTTATTATCTAACCTATATACTATACTAAAATGTAATATTCTAATAGATTGTTGGAGATTCTCTTTTACTCTTGCAAGGTGTTTGACAAGTGGGAGAATGTTGGGAAAGGTGTGCCAACCTTAAATCCCAAAGTTTCATATTTAATTATTTTTTGTATTTATTTATTATTTTTTCTTCACATGGGTAATGGGGTATCCCACTTTGAGGCGGCACTCTTGGCCACATATTAGGTATTTATAGTGTAAGAATTTATAAGAGCATCTAAAATCATTATGACATTAGAAGATGTGGGGGTTATTTATGATGAATTTTATTACGTATATAAGAGCATGATTATGGAGAGCTACATAGCAGACTTGACATTTGACCAACTTTATGATGCATAATTTTTTTATATTGATAAAAGCAAGTTTTAAAAGGGTATGAACCCTTGTACAATAGATCATCTAGTACACAAACAAAACAAGTACCATGAGATATGGGACACAAGTGTAGCCAACCCATCAAAATGAAATACAGTGGGACACAAGTGTAGCCAAGCTACCAAACACAAATAACCAAAAATTCATAAACAACAAGGCGCCCTAGGGTCTAACCTAGACAATACCAAACCTACCTTTATTCAATCTAAAACCCTTCACTCTAGTATGAGATTGGAAGATAGATTTGAAAAGATGATTTTTTCACCTTTGTACAATAGTCAATGAAATATTATTATTTTGGTCCTCGAAACAAGGAAAAGTGGGGGCATTCCTCCTCAGAGGGTTCATCTATGTGCATAGTAGGAACATTAGAATGTTAGAGTAGAGTAGCCAAGCATCAAATGGTCATCACATGAGTAGGTTGAAGTGGATCCAAATTCAAAGTAGGCTATATGACCAAAGCAAAAGGTGGTAGGGACTCACTAATGAGAGTCAATGAAGTTGTAAGCGTGAGACTTGCCAAAGTTTACCAATCGCATTAGATCCAACATCCCAAGAAGATTTGACATCATAATAGGAGTTGATAGGTCTAGATAATAGCTTGTTTTTTGTTGGTTTTATGCAGACTTTGAGATACTTTTAAACATACTTTCTAGAAAATATTTCATATCATACTATCCTTTTTATATCCATTATGCAGACCTAAACCCAAAAACATGGTGATGGAATTATGGTTTAATATATTAGCATTAAATGGTTTATATGAATATGTGTATGGGAATGTTGATGGAATGTTATGTTTAATTATGATAGTTATCCTTGTGTACGTGTTTTGTGAAACTAACTTGTTTGCAGCTAAAGGAGGAATCATGATACACAATCGTTGTAGGATGAACCCATAGCAAAAGGGGCATCAGACACCGAAACAAGGGAAACTGTAGAAATAGTTGAACGTGATGATCATTGGTTGAAGGAACTTAATGGAGATAGAATGCACGTTATTATAATCAGTTAATAAACGCTAAAGAATAGATCTTTCTTACATAGGACTTTGACAGATGGGTGTATGATTGCATGCATTTTGTTTTGACAAAGTTCTAGTTTTGATAGGATTCTCCTTCTTTTTCAGTTATAGGTTGAATAATTCTAAGTCTTAATTTTGTGCTCTAAATATCAAGGAGTGGAAATAATGATTTCAGTTAAGTTGTTACTTTCAATAAAGATTCCCTCAGTTTATATATAATTGTTGGTTGAATCCATAGGTTAGTTAGTTGGTTTTTCGCAGTTTTATGTCATCTATTTTTTATTAGAGGTAAAAAACGGGTTTTGAAGGGGCCCGGAACCCTTTCCAAAAAAGAGTAGTTGAAACTAAAGAAAACTACATATCATATATATCAGCCCATACGCAACACACCAAGAGCGAGACATTAGCCAAAAAGGAGGAACACAAACAACGACATTACATATTCTTCAGGATATCAGTAGCCTCCACATCCCTTGCCACAGCCTTCTAACCTTCATCCAAGACATCAAACAGTTTTATGTCATCTATTACTTTTAGTTTGAAACATAATCTTCAGAATGATTAGGTGCGATTTGTGCAAGAATATTTTGTAATCTTTCATCTTATGCAATAAATGGAGATCAATTCATGGAATGCATGAAATTTATTAGTTAGATAGAGTTTGGTTAAAGTGGAACAGTTACTTGAGAAGGCCACTCGAGGTATTGTTCTTCACTTCACCTTTCAGTTATTTTTAATTTTTGATAGTTATTATTTTACCATTGTTCACGAATCATATGCAAGTTAATCGAGATTTCATTTCTTGTTTATTATGAATGAATGCTTAAGAAAAATGCATATAATGATTATTAGCAACACTCCAAAGCATAGTTCAGTTGAGTTAGTAGTATTTATCAAGTTTTCAATTAACATAGTATCATTTCATTAGCGATAGTTCAGTCACAGCCTTTACTGTAGGTACCCATAGCAACTAGTTTCAGTTTATACTTTTACTATTTTACAATTTTGTCAATTTCCAGCAATTAGAATGATTTCAATAGGATAGTTTAGGTAGTTTAAGTCCATGAAGGCATATATAATGTTGCATGATCATAAGCTTACGCACCTTGGTTGATGATTTAATGTAGTCTTAAGCAGTGAAAAGTGGATTGTTCAGTTAGTTGACCCTCTGAATTGAGTGGATTCCACCAAGTTTACAAAACATTAGCTTAGACACTACATTTTTGGCACTATTTCCGGGGATGGTGCTATCTTCATAGACCTATTCTTATAGTTTTCATAGTTAATTTTTTCTATTCAAAGCATTAGGATTGTTAGATACCATCCTTTTCAAACACCAAGATACTAACATTGTGCAGGACCGCTAGAATTAAAGTCATATTTCATGTATGCAAAGGCAGAGAGATCCCTTGGGTAGGTTCCTTCCCTCTACATGTCGGGAAGCTATTGCAAAAATTGGTGACCCTAGTACTCATAGAAAAGGTACCACTGAAGAAGGAAACTCCTTTTTACCAACCTCTAGCACACATACAGAAGGAACATATCGAACCATGGGTGATGCAGCAGATGATGATGATGCCTAACCAACATTTGGGTTTCCTATTACTGACCAACAAAGGGCTATAGTGTTGAAGAACATCCCTCCTTTGGCCTTGCCATTTTTCTATGGGTTAATGAATGAAGACCTTGATACATTCCAATTTTAATTTGATGTCTTATACAGAAGTTATGACTATACTTTTGATGCACATAGGTTAAAGCTTTTTCCTACCACTCTCAAAGATGTAGCTTTGAGATGGTTTATGGGATTAGGAAAAGATGTTCCTGATTGGGACACCATGAAGACACTATTCTTGGAGAAGCATTAGGACTACTGTAGAGGACTTGACAAGAGGAAGGATGATGAGCCTTTAGAGGATTATGTTGAAAGATTTTAGTTTGTTCTTAAGAAAAACCCCCAAAACAAGTTGTTAGAAGAGTCTCTCAAGCTAGTCTTTTTGAGAGGAGTTAATGAAGACTGTATTGATGCCTTGAACCTCATTGGATAGGGAGGTATTTCTCAGCTACCATTTTCAGACATTTATAAGGCTTGTAGGAATTATTCCAAGGCCTTCACAAAAAGGCTAAGAGAAAATAGAACATCAGTTCTTGGTAAATCATCTACTGGGGTTTCAAAAGTAGAGTTGAGTAATTTGTTATCCAATATGAAAGAGGATATAATCAGTCATTTGGAAACACAATTGGATACTCTCCACATTAAGAAAAAGTAGGAAGAAGTTGAGGCTATGCTCACAGAATATTGTCCAAGTTACGGGCAAAGAAAAGCAAATTGTAAATGCAAAAGAGTAGCTAGCATCTAGCAGGATAAAATTGAGAAGCCTGATTTTCAGTCCATTGAAGGAGCTAATGGAAAGCTCTTTTATATAGCACAAAGGATGCCATGGTAGCAAAGACAAGGTATGTTGCAAGACTCCCTTAGCTTTAATTCATATTTTCCTATTGGCAACCAAAACTTTTCTACCTGGAACTCTCAGCCTTGGCAAGTAAATCAAAACCAGTGGAAAAATCCACAATGGCCAAACCCTCAACCAAATTGGACCCAACAGTAAAATCCTTGGCCACAGCGGAACTTTCAAGGTTCCAATTACAATCCACAATGGCCAACCCAACAGAATCAGTGGCGGCCTCAATGGAAAAAAGGCCAGCAATGGTAGCAACAAAATATGAATTATTAGCAGCCCATGCTCCCTCCTCCACAACAACAACAAGCTCTAATGCCTCCATCAAATCCTGCATCCTAGCCACCCAAGTAGCATATACCTGCCCAACTTGCACCTAACCCTAATACTAAGCTTGTTCAGTAGGATTATACTAATGAAGCTATGCAATACCCCACTTATTGGGGTAGAGGTGAGTGATGTCCACCTCAAATCAGGAAAACAACTTGTTGGACCTTCATCCCCCCAAATTACAAAAATGGAGGATGAGGAACCTACAGTTGAGGCTTCCAATAAACCACCTTTGGATCTTGAACAAAATCAGGTACACCAAACTATCTCAAATCCCAAGACACCTTTTCCTAAATGCCTAGCTTTGTAAAAGCATCACACACAGGCTGAGACAAACCTTTTAGGGCAGTTGAAAGATGCCAACATCAAAATCCCACGTATCCAAGCTATCAAAGTCATCCCTATCTATACCAAAACAGTAAGGGATCTCTATCTTAAGAAACTGGGTAGGAAAAGGAAAGATCCATAGATAGTTCATGTCTTGGGGAATCTTGTGGATATCATGTTGGGGAACATTATAGTCCCTAAGTATATCAATCCTAGTAGTCCAGTTGTGGACGTTAAGATCAATGGGACCCTCATTAAGAACACTTTGATAGACTTGGGGACAGTCATCAATGTCATGACAAAAGAAACAATGTAGTTGCTTTAGTTGATCAACCTCGTTCCCACACAAATTGTCTTGCAATTAGTTGATAGGTCTACGGTCAAGCTTAAGGGAATTATTGAAGACTTAGTTATTGCATTAGATTCTTGGGAATACCCTGCAGACTTCGTAGTATTGCAACCCAAAGTTAATCTTGCAAATTACCCACTCATCCTAGGTAGGCCTTGGTTGGCAATAGTCAATGCATTTATAGGCTGCAGATCTAGAAAAATGATAATATCCAATGGGACAATTACAAAGAACTTGGTTCTTTATCCACCTACCCAACCATATGCAGACCTTAAGCACACCATTTGGCCCAATTTGGGTGAGGAGGAGGATAACTATTCTTTGCAGACACTACTGACTATAGAGTGCAACCCCTTATTAGATGACTAGGATGAAGATGAGCTCATTGCTCATATAATAAAAAATGACTATGGCAAGAGCTCGTAGTAACAGGATTGTCTCATATGTCTACAAGACCCCTTGCAAAGTATTATGCTTGCAGTTGTCTATGCCATTAACAAGTTCAAACACTATATTACTAGCTATCAAGTGTTTATACATATACATCATATAGCAATCAAATACTTGATGAATAAACCAGTAGTAGGTGGAAGACTTGTGAGATGGTTGTTGTTGCTGCAAGAATTTGACATAACAATAGTTGAAAACCTGGAAAGGCTAATGTGGTTGCTGATTTTCTGTCTAGATTGCCTACCAATCAGTAGAAGGGGTGGTTGATGAGCATCTATTTTCTCTAAATGTACACACTCCACGGTATGCTGATATAACTAACTATTTGGTGACAGGGTAGATTCTAGGTTACTTTTCTCCAAGAGAGAAAAGATAGTCGGTTCTCAAATGCTTCGCTTATTCTTGGATTTTTGGATTTTTATTTTACACTGCCCCAAATAACATTATGAGAAGATGTATTAGGGGGGGTGAAGTGTTTGATATATTGAAAGCATGCAATGATGAACCCTGTGGTGGACATTTTGCAGCCAAGAGGACAGCCTTCAAGATCTTGACAATAGGATATTGTTGGCCAACCCTACATAAGGACTCTATTAAGTAAACTAGAAGTTGTGACTGCTGCCAGAGAATGGGGAGACCCACATGAAGTGATGAAATGTCTTTACAGCCCCAGCTAGCACTAGCTCCTTTTGATAAATGGGGGCTATATTTTATTGGACCTATCTCTCCTAGTTCAAATAACAAGGAATAGATATTGGTATGCACTAACTACTTAACCAAATGGGTAGAGGTAAAAACATTGTAGTTTTCCAGAGATGGCAATGTAGCAAAATTCTTCTATGAGGATATATTCACTAGGTATGGTGTACCTAAAGAGATAGTGACTGATCAAGGACCACAATTCACATCAAACCTAATTTCCAAATTAGTGGAAGAGTATCAGCTCGGTCACAAGAAATCTACCCCATATCACCCTCAGGCTAATGGTCAAGTAGAGGTCACCAATAGGTAGATTGAAAATATATTGACAAAATAGTGTAGCTTCATAGGAGAGATTGGGTATCCAAAGTACCAAAAATTGTTTGGGCATACAAAACTACATGGAAGACAACTATAGGTTTTACCCCTTATGAACTGGTTTATGGAAAAACAACAATATTGCCTATTGAATTTGAATATAAGACATTGAGGACAGAAGTAGAGTTGGGAATGGATTTAATAGAGGTGCAGAAGGAAACATTACATTCTTTGAATGGATTGGATGAGTTACAAATGGAAGTATTCCATCATATAGAGGTGATACAGCAGCTGTGATAGGTCGAATGTGAGCATTAGAAAACGAGCAGCAGTTTGTTGAAGACGACACTCAAGGGTTCTCCTAGTTGAGCATACTGGCGTTTAGTGTTCCCTTGGTTATTTTGATTGGACTGTTGGGGAGGACGGGGTGTCCCTTGCGGTATAGATATGGCATTAGGTATGGATTGCTGTTGTTTCTGGGATGTGTTGGCCACGTGGACATGTTTAGTGTCAATGACACCATCATTTACTGCATTTTTGTTCTTGTTCCAAAAACGTGGCTTGTCATTGAATGTCCTTTCCCTATCTTGATTATATATTTTGACGTGCCCCTTGGCAACAAGGGTGCGCTCAAGGATGGGTCCCTTCTCTACTACCTCTGCGAAAGTGGTGACACAATGTAATTGGAAGTTATGAGCCATGTCAGGATGGGAGTTCTCCACGAAGAGGCACTCAAGCGTCCTTTCTTCAGGCCATTCTGCCTGGGAGGGCCCACTGGGAGTAGCTAGTAAAGGCCTCCTCTCAATGCTGCTCTTCCTTTTATATATCCGCACGGGTGATTCTTCTCCAAATGAAGGGGAGAAGTGAGACAAACCTCCCAACTCATGGCGATTTTATAGATCCTTTTCGAGGGTCATGAACCACCCTAGTGCGTTGCTTCCCAGACTTCGGGGGAATAGATGCAAGAGATAGTTGTCATTGTGGATCACTTCTTGACACTGGGAGTAAAACTCCCGTAGGTGGGCCTTAGGATCTTTGTTCCCCTTATATTTGTCAAATTTTGGCATCTCAAAATGCTTGAGGAAGGGAATCAATGAGATGGAGGGATCATATGGATAGGGACATATATCTTCGAACTTGAACGATTGTTTTCCCAACCGCCTCAAGATCTTTAGAGCTGCCTTGATTTCAGGGATTGTCCGCGATTGGCCGGTAAAAGTTGGATGGCATTGGCCGCAGGACCATTGTGGGATTCTGCCATTACGCCTGGCATGTTTTTACGGATTATGAGATGGCATCCTCACGATACCGTATGCACCCTGCGACAAAAGAGCTGCTGCCGCTGCGCCAGATGCATGAATCATGGGTAGTTATGGGTGGCGATCGTGCCACAGAAGGTGTTGTCGATTAGCTTCATGGATATTGTGCTGATATGATCAAGCAGATGCCACATAGGAGGGTTAAGTTGCTGATGGCTTGTTGGGTCAGCTATAATAGGCCAGCCCATTTGCAGCTGCTGGGATTTACCAGCCGGATGCAAGGTGGTGGGCTTGTGACGTGGATGCCAGTGGCATGGCGCTATGGCTGAAATGGATGCAAGGAATGGAGATGGCCTGGTTGAAGGTCGTGAGGCTGGATTCTCTATGCTGATGCCAGGATGGTTGGTGTTGAAAATAGGATTGACCAATGGTTTTGCTGGCGGAGGTACATTGAGATGCTGCTTATGGCGCTTGTTGGATTAGCGGGAGTACAGGGTTTGGGGAGTGCCGCTGGGACACCACCGCCATGAGGGATGCCGGACAGAATTGTACTGCGCGAATGCATGGTGGAGGATTGTTAGACGGAAGGTTTGAGCGGCGCTGAATGACCATGGCGGTGGACAGGCCCTGGTGGTGGGGGTGGCATGGCGGAAAGGGTTGCCCCTGAAGGATGTAGGAGGCGCCCGGAGGGGAGTGGGTGGTGCTGGTGTGCATTAATGGTTGCGGTTGTGGGACATTTTGCGGCATGCCATAGGCAAAAGGATCATTGGGATCGATGGTTTGGGGTGTTCCCGTGACCGAGATGGAGGGATGTGTGGGATTTCCAACGGGATATAGAACAGCGTTGCTGAATTCAGGTTGATGCCAACCCTCTACGGAAGGAACGCTGGGGACATACGAGCTACTGGGAATGTCTTGGGGTACATTAGATGTGGAGGTGCCATGCTTGGATAAGTCGACACCTGATGGCAACTTAACACCTTTATCAATCAAGTGAGCCAAGATCTTGTCACCATGTCTTTCGAGAAGGCATTCTGTCATTTGTGCATTAACAGGGTTGTTGAAGTGTTCCTCGAATGTGAGCTCAGGTTGATCAGCCATGTTTTCTTCCCCAGGTGGTGACGTGTTTTGACCATCGACGTTGGATTGTGATGAGGTACCGTTGTGGGGATCGTGTGGGATGTTCATTGTGTTATTGGGATCTTGAGGATTGTTTGATTGGGCATTCAGGGCTTGTTGGTCGGCCATTTTCTTTGCCTGTGATCGAGTCTGAACGGGCATGCAAGATGATGAGGTAGATCAAGATATTGGAAAAGCTTGATGATGAAAGATTGATTCAATTTGATGGGAGATTAGTTGACGACGATTGGTTAGGCCGACATGGATTGGCTTGATCGAATCGGATTAGATTGATTGGTAGGCACTGGATTAACCTAGATTTTGGGTTTTGATCCGGATAGGTTTGATGATGCGGGGGTCGGGTCGATCTGATGATTAGGATTGATGTGATGATAAATATGATGAAGACTGAGATCCACAACCGAGTTTAAGAAGGATCCTTGGTAACACTAGGTATTGATTGAAAGGTGGATGTATGGTAACGATAACGAATCCAACTTGAGATAGAAGCGGATTGATTGGGTCGAAAAGGATGACTGACTTAAGACAGATAGCAATCCTAAGCCAGTTATGATGATTATGATTAGGGATGAATACCTAGGTCAACGCGAATGACTATTCCAACGGGGTTTATATGGACCCACGGAGATCGGATATGAAGGCGGATTTAGGACGGATGGGGAGCGTCTTAGGATAGATGAATGGCTCTTGAACCAAGCAAAAGAGTGTTCAGGATTAAATGACCCTTAGAACGAAGAGATGGAGACTCGGAATGGACGTTCAGATGTTCATTTTATGATGGTGGATGATCGTGTCGATGTTCAAAATAGAGGGACAAGGGGTGCCAAGTGATAATATAGGCTGGTCAAAAGTCAAGTCTGCCACAGTATTAGGACAGGTCCGCCACTGCACTAGGACAGGTCCGCCACTGCAATAGGACATATCTGCCACAGTACAAGGACAGGTCCGCCACTGCACTAGGACAGGTCTACCACAGCACAGGGACAGGTCCGCCAAAGGGTAAGGACAGGTCCGCCACTGCACAGGAACAGGTCCGCCACTGCACACGGACAGATCCGCCACAAGGTTAGGACAGGTCCGCCACAGCACAAGGACAGGTCTGCCAAAGGATGAGTTTAAGCTTGATGTTTTGATGGATGGGTAAGGCAAAGGACCCAAAATATAGCAATCATAAAAGACTTGGCCAAACTGATAATCACTGGTTTTTGCATGAAAAAAGACAATTCAAACAGCACAACCCTAAGATTAGTAGAAACGGGTATGGTCAACAAAGTCTTCTACTATAGGATGCACATGGTTGCTAAGGAGTCCTTGATATACACCTGGTACGTGAGGCCCAAACCGTGAACACCAACCCGTTACAAGTGTGAGTCGGGAACCTTAGTGAGATACTAAAGGCTCGGACCAACTCTTCACGTCATCCCGACGCTTCGCCAATTACAACATGGTTGGATTGAGGTACAGCTTTCGCTCTCCCCCCTTTATATACCCGGTCGGTACGCGTGGCTGGAATCGTCCCTTGGGGTGATGAAATCCCCAAGCAGGTCCCACTAAGAAAGTGAAATAGGTGACTCAAAGGACTTGAAAGCTACGCATTTCTTCACTCCAGATCGCCAAATGGCGCTAAGGGATTGATGCCAAATAGCATTCCCAAACACGCCAAACAAGGTTTATTGACCCCTTTTAATTAAACTATGTGCCTAATTTACCAAAAGACAATTGGAAAAAATTAAAAATTTTACCTTCTGGAGGACAGGTCCGCCACTCTGCAGGGACAGATCTGCCACTTCATGTGGACAGTCTCACATCAGTCGTGACAAAGTCCTCACGCATCGCAGGATGTGTTCGCACTACCGGACAGATCCGCTTTAATTTATCAGGATAGGTCCGCTAATTCATAACCTCGAACTTCAAAAAATAGCATACGTGAAAGAAATAGACCCGTTTGTGGGTCCCACCGGGCGTGCCAGAAATGTGATAGGTCGAATGTGAGCATTAGAAAATGGGCAGCAAGTAAAAGAGTGCAAATAAACCCCAAAACAACCTACACCTCAAGATTAGCCTAAGTTGGAAACAACACAAAGCAAAAACAACAAAATGGAACTCTATACCTTGCGTAGAATCGACCCTTTGGTTGGCCCTTCGATATTCAATGTGTATGCTCCTTGGATGGCAAGTAGATGCAAGCTAAGTGATGTTGTGAGGATGAGTGCAAGTGGATGAAAACAAGAAAATGACTAAGTATAAGATGAGAAACAAAATTGCAAGAGTTTATTAGCACAAATGATCTCCCGTTCAGAGAAAAGAGGTATTTAGAGAATTTTGAGAATTCCTGTGAAGAAATGGAGGTCAAGATTGAGCTTACTGAATGCTAATGGAAATAAGGAAGGAGTGAACTCACAAGCCCTCACATCTTGACATGTGGCATGTGATTTAGCCCTAAAAGGTGAAGTGGACATGGGGTGGAAGGAGAAGGACATGACATGGAGGGGGGTACAAAGTACCTTGGGATTGGACAAGATCTCCTCATAAAGGAGGTCCTTGTCCCCATGTGGGTGAGAGGACATGTGAGGAATTAAAAAATCCTCAAATATTCTCATGGGGAGATGGGAAAGAATAAAGAATAAGTGAAGGACATGTGGGAAGAAGTGAAGGAATTAAAAATTCATTTTGGGTGACTTGGGGGATTAAATGTGAATTAAAAATTCACATAGGGAAGTGGAGTGCCTTGTCCAAAAGGAGAAAGCCTTTAATAAGGTTGACTCAAGGACACATGTCATAAGTGGGAGGAGGATTAGGTTAGGCCAACCAAATGATTAAGGTTGTGCAAGTACTCAGTTAGATGGACTAATGACTTATTAGAAGCAAGTGGGAGGTTATGGAGGATGTGACCTTAATGATGATTAAGAGTGTGCACATGCTAACCCCTGTTAATTAGAAGAAGATGAAGTAATTAAGATGGATTAGGGACCAACTTGCAAAAGTTGGAGGATGTGACCATGAGAGAGAAAAGAGGAATTAAAAATGAATTTTTAATTTAAAAGGGGATATGACTAAATTAAATAAAAGGGTATATTTATTTAATTTAGAGGAGGAAGAGGGGTAAAGTATTTATTAAATTAAATACTTTAGGACCCTTATGTAAGATGCAAGGTATTAATTAAACAAATGGTTTAATTAATATTGACAGAGGGGATGAGCAATCGGATATATAAGAAGATGCGTTTGATCATATGGAAGTGATCAAATTGGACATCTACAGCAACAATGAATGAAATGGAATGATCAATATAGAAAGACAAAAGAGTTCACTGAAGGATATTGGGCTCTGTTATATGACTCGAGGTATAAAGATTTTAACGTAAAATCCCAGTCTAGGTGGCTAGGCCCTTATGAGATTAGCAAGGTTTACCCTAATGGAGCAGTACAATTGCATACCATTGATGCAACCCAGTTCTCACTTCTTGTTAATGGCCACAAATTGAACTTATATAAGAAACCAAAGCGACATGTTGACTTCATCTTTTCATTGATTCAACAATATGGTGCTCACAGTGAACCTGAAATGAAAACTAACTCACAAATTCCTACATCAGTACTACGAGACATGCCTAGGACATCTGGTGATCCAGAGGTTGAGTTACACAACTCGGCCCCTGAAATCACCTAGGCATAAGTTCTCATGCTTTGACACCACATGCACACATAGCACACTCTTCATGCGCGCACTGTACAATTATAATGATACTCAGGATATCTTCAGAGGGACCTATTAACAATATTCACAGGGGTCCTAATGTCGTAGGGACCTGTAGCTTCACATTGCCCACATTTTGATTGGGACTTGACACTACAGGCGCCTGTAGCAATGTTTGATGACTGAAAGAATATTCAAATCCTTTGGCCCCATATTTATTGCAAGGTTATGTGCATTCATTTCCAAAATATCCCCATATTTTATCCATCAATTCATGCTAAGTATTGTGGCATAATTTTTGTATTGTTGCATTCATTTCAAATCTTTGAAGCTATCAAATCGCCAACTCACATTTGTCTCATCATATCCACTCACCATCCAAGATACTCATTACCTTGTAGTTAATATTTGTCCCATCAAATCAATAATCGCATATGTTCTTTCAGTTTCCACGCGCCACCAATGGTTATTTTTGCATGATGGTGCTTAAGGTATGCTATTACAATTAATCAAGTTTTCTTTAAAAAATTTATGCACTTTTCATTTAATTTCATGCATGCAAAATATCAAATTACTAATTTCCATCAACTCATATTTATACCACCTCCAAATCATCACCATGAAGTGAGGTCACTTCACCAATTAAGTTGGGGGGGAGGGTACGCTTACTCGATCTTTTCACCAATCTTTTCAAATTTGCCACCCTAAACCGAATTTAATGAATATTATGGCATGCAAAGGCCTTAGTCATATTTTATTTTTTGTTGTTATTTGCGCTGCCATTTTCAAAATTCCTAAAACTTGAGACCCTATAGAGTTTGTGAGAACTTTAGAATGGTTTATACTAGAGCTGAATTTGGAGAGGAATTTGCAGTTACAGTGTGGCGTAGTAGTAAGAATATATATGGAAAGTGAGGTTTTGAAGTCATAAGAGAAGTTGAGGGTGGTAGGTAGAGATTGAGTTGAATTTTTAGAGCTAAATTTGGTATACTGACTAGTAAAGGAAACTAGGATGGGAGGAGATGTCATAAGGAGAGAGCTGACGACTCATCAATAGATTTTGGAGGATGCAGTTGTCCTTCCTATCTTCACAAGGGTTGGGTGGCTCGATTATTTTCTGAAATTAATGAAGTATAGTGATGATTTAACGAGAATATTTGCAGAAACTCTCCAATACAATGAAGCCATGGTAAAAGTTCTTTATGTAGATACATCAGAGACCGTCATTGCTCAAGTGACCGAATTGCCAAGGACAGGAATAGAATTCCCAGCTCGATCTAATGTAGTCATAGCTCGAGAGGAATTTTGCATACGTGGAGAGGATTTGGATTCCTCGTCACAAGGTACGAAAATATTATCTCTCCACTAGTATGGGAAAGGTGTGCCTCTTATATTGTTAGATATATTACATGTTATGGTAGACAAAATCTTTTATATACTACCCATTTTAAGTTGTTAAGCCATCTTAGGCATAACAGGGTAGTAAATGTACCAAATTTCCTATACCACTTCTTGAAAAGAATGGCTTTAGAATACCAGAAAATACAATCTAATACTTCCCTCTCTCACCATTGCTTAGTTACCCTGTTGATAAAAAGGAGCCTAAGAATTCAATACCCACAAGTAAGGTGGTAGGATTTTAGGGCTAAGGAATGCAAAGACATCAACAGTTTGTTGGATGTAGTGCTTGGGGATAGAGGAAATTAAAATGAACCCCAAAATGAGCCTAAAGAGGCAAACCCTCATAATTCACCTGTGGCCTCACCTACTCGCTGCCAAGGTGAGCATGAAGAACCTGAAGATCCAGAGTCTGGGTCATCTAAAAATAAGGAGTTACCTTCTTCTAAGTCACGAAAGTCTAAAAGCAAGATAAGTAGTGTATCCACCACTTCTACACCCTCTAAACCAGAGGAAGAGATTTCAAAAGGAAAGAGGGTTGCTCAAAATCAAAAAAGAAAAAAGAAAAATGCCTTGAAAAAGAAGAAGAGTATTAATAAGGAAAAGAGGAAAATTGAAGCAGAAATACTTACACCCAAATGTTCTGGTAGGATCAGGAAAAAAAATGCTACAAAGGAAGGTATGGGGGAACCTGAGGGGGTAGAGGAGAGTAGAGAATAGTCCAAGGGAAATCAACACCAGCAGGAACAACAACAAGATAATGTTATGGTTGTAGAGACTGATTCTAAACTAGGAGGGGATGCCCCCAATGACATGAATTCACCTATGAAAAGGAGAAGGTATATGGTAATGACTTATGATTTGAATCAAATGACTTATTTACTGCAAATAAATTGAGAACAGAAGCTCCAGATAGCCTCATATGTGGAGATTATGGAGTAAATGAGAAGTTTGAAGATAGAGAAGAAGTTTACCTTGAGAGAAATGTGAGACAAGAACTCTAGGAAGCACTAGACAAAATTAAACACCTAGAGGAGTTGGTAAAAAATTATGAGAAAAAGGATAAAGAAAGGGAAGTAAAAATGCACGAGATGGAGGAAAAACTACATCTGTATGGTCATGGTGCTAAGTTATATTTATTGGCACATTTGGCTATCACCAAGACAGGGGACAAGGAATTGGCTATCCCAAGTGAGAGACCCCCTCCTCTTAAAACTCCTAGTTATCACACAAATTTCTCTCTAGGTTACCAATTGTGGAGTGTAACTAATGATCTTACAAGGGAAAAAGAAAAATGGAAGAAGGAAAAGGAAGGATATATGAAAGAATTGGAAAATAAAGAAATGGAATTGAATAAGTCATCAATCCGATTGGAAGAGGTTACATATAAGGTTGCACAAATTGTCAAGTGTAGACCTCTCCCCAAAACTTATGCATTGTTTCTACAAGAAAGGTTCTTGTATTTTCAGTTTAATAAATTAGTTAGCAAATAATTTTCTTCCATGAGTCAACCTACCGAGTTTCTTAAAATATTTGCTACTTCCACATTTGAAGACCAGGATCAATTATGTGAATTTTATCTACACAATTATGTGATCCCTAATGAAACAAAATGGAACCCCTTAATGTTTGTGGGGGATCTTCAAGTTAGAGCACTTTCCTCTTACTACAGGAATGAACAACTTAGAGGAGAATTGTGGAAGAATATGATGAAAAAGAGAAATCTATTGCACTTCCAGTAAGAAGAGGCTAGTGTGATGTCAGTGATCCTTTGTGTACAAATTTACTGTTCTGCTCCAAAGGGTGTAGAAATATATGGTAGCCAATATCAATAGAGGAGTTCATTGGATACCCCTCACATTTCAACCACCTATTCTCCTTTGTCCAATTCCACATTGGATTGGAGATAAAAATTGATGAATGTGAAAGGGAAGGAGCTATCAGGATGAGGCAACTTTTAGCATACCAAGGTTTTTATCTATAGCAAGATCAAGGTGCTAGTACAGTCATGGACCTAAGGAAAATTTCTCTACAGTATAATCAAGACCCTTAGTATTTTGCTTGGGGACAAGCAAAAAGTTAAGTTGGGGGGAAATGATAGGTCTAGATAATAGCTTGTTTTCTATTGGTTTTATATAGACTTTGAGATACTTTTAAACATACTTTCTAAACAATATTCCATGTCATACTATCCTTTTTATATCCATTATGCAGACCTAAACCCAAAAACATGGTGATGGAATTATGGTTTAATATATTAGCATTAAATGGTTTATATGAATATGTGTATGGGAATGTTGATGGAATGTTATGTTTAATTATAATAGTTATCCTTGTGTGCATGTTTTGTGAAACTAACTTGTTTTCAGCTAAAGGAGGAACCATGAGACACAGCTATTGCAGGATGAACCCATAGCAAAAGGGGCATTGGACACCGAAACAGGGGAAACTACAGAAACGGTTGAACGTGATGATCATTGGTTGAAGGAACTTAATGAAGATAGAACATGTGTTATTGTAATTAGTTAATAAACACTAACAAAGAGGTATTTCTTACATAGGAATTTGACAGATGGGCATATGATTACATGCATTCAATTTTGACAGAGTTCTAGTTTTGATAGGATTCTCCTTATTTTTCAGTTATAGGTTGAATAATTCCAAGTCTTAATTATGCCCTCTAAATATTTGGGAGTGGATTTAATGATTTCAATTAAGTTGTTGCTTCCAATACAGATTCCCTCAGTTTGTATATAACTATTGGTTGAATCCATAGGTTAGTTAGTTAGTTTTTCGCAGTTTTATGTCATTTGTAATCTTCAGAATGATTGAGTGCAATTTGTGCAAGAATATTTTGTAATCTTTCATATTATGCAATAAATGGAGATCAATTCATGGAATGCATAAAATCCATTAGTTAGATTGAGTTTAGTTAAAGTGGGAACAGTTACTTGAGCAGGCCACTCAAGGTATTGTTCTTCACTTCACCTTTCAGTTATTTATTTATGTTGATAGTTGTTATTAGTTTATCATTGTTCATGAATTGTATGCAAGTTAATTGGGATTTTATTTATTTCTTATTATGAATGAATGCTTAGGAACATGCATGCAATGATTATTAGTAACACTCTGGAGGATAGTTCAGTTGAGTCAGTAATCTTTATCAAGTTTTTAGTTAACATAGTATCATTTCATTAGCAATAGTTTAGTCACATCCTTTACTGTAGGTACCCATAGCAACTAGTTTCAGATTATACTTTTACTATTTTACAATTTTATGAATCTTTAGCAATTAGAATGACTTCAGTAGGATAGTTTAGCTAGTTTAAGTCCATCAAGGCATATAGAATGTTGCACCATCATAAGCATGCACACCTTCATCGATAATTTAATGTAGTCTTAAGCAGTGTAAAGTGGACTCTATAGTTGGTTGACCCTCTGAATTGAGTGGATTCTGCCAAGTTTACAAAAAATTAGCTTAGACTCTACAGGATCTATCAACTAAAGAGTTAGAGGCATAAATAGTTAAATTATCTTCACGTCTAATCTTCTACCACATTGTCACACACTTGCACTAGGAAAGTGGAAAATCAACAATTAAATGGCCGATGGTAAACCATCGTCTACATGTAAAGAGGAGACCCTCATACTCAACCAGTTGATTCCAAGTCTTATCCCCCACCATCAAAACCATGTCCCTATGAAGAGGATTGGGGATAACAATTTCCACAATAATACAAGAAAAAGTAGAGTGACCCATATAGGCAGTGGTAGAATCAACCTTCAAGAAATAGTCAATAATATTTCCTATGGCCTCATAGCAAGAGTCTTCCCAAAACTAGAGAGGAAATTTCAAAAGGAAAACCCACACAAGTCTAACATTGAGAGGTTTAGAAAAGGGGTCGAAGGAAATAGTCCAAGGCTTGACTGAGAGAGAGTAATCTCCCCACATCCACAACCTATTGTCAAGAACCAAATCCTTATCCTTTGACGAGTCAAAATATGCAACAAAAAAATCAAAGATCAATATTTCTCTTGACAATAAGCTTCCAAGAACCAAATACCAATTTGTGTAGATAGGGAAGGGAAGGCCAAAAATTGTTAAATTTGCAAAGAAAGCCCCTACATAGATAAAAATATTTTTCAAGTGTATCATGTCCATAAATCATCATTGAAGAATATTTAGCACAAGGAGGGACCTTATTTATCTCACAAAGGGTGAACAACACCCCCAACACCTACTATGTTTACATAAAACTACTAACGCCCAACACCTATAGTTTCAATCTTTATATTACCAATTATATGGGTAGCCAAAAAAACACTTGACTCTACAATAGAGGTGAAACCAATCATAGAATCATCACTATTCCCAAAAATGGCATGATCATCCATGAGTAGAGCACTTGAACCAAGGGCACCCAAGTACCTAGCACTAGGTTGGGAGAAGGGCAACCAAATGGAACCTATGTTGGTGAAATATATGAATGAGATAGCATGAGGGAAGCAACGTGGTAGATAGCCACCTAAATTCCATTCAAATCATCACAAACAAAGGCTCAAGGAATACTATCAGTTGTGGAAGGCTCAACAATGTCTTCAACAAACACAATTATGATCGAAATAAAGGATGGGCTAACTAAAACAAAGGGCAGGAGTACATTTTTAAAAAATATGATAATGAATAGGAGAGCCATCATTAACTAGAAACTTTTGAAAATAAAATGTACTTTATGATTCATTTTATGACATGTCATAAGGAATGTTTGAATGGAGATAATAGATCCAAAATGGAGTATACAAGTTGGTAAATTGGTTATTATGGATTGTAACAATTTGAGAGATCTAATATTAGTATTTTGACTCGTGATATGAGTTGGGTATTGGAATTCCTTGTGAAAATTTAGTTGTCAGTTTTAGGTATAGTATTCTCTCATGGTTTATCATTTACCATTTATGGATTCCTAACTTATATCTTCTATATATTGGTGCCTAGGATGGAAATATAGTATGATATAATTTACAAGGGGTTATGATATCAAAATTTCTGCAAACTTGTGTTAGGTATTCTTTTGTGAAGGCTCGATCATGTTGATGTATTGTAACTAGATTGGTATTGTTAATTTACCGATTCAAGATTTAGAAGCTAATTTTTTTTCTAAAAGAATTTTCTCAAGATAAACACTATGTTATTGTGGTGTATTTTTTGTCTATATTTTTCTTTTGAAACTACTATATCATATTTTGCATGCATTTATCTCCTCATTAATTAGTGTAGGAAGTGTTTCTATTATCAGCTTCCTTTCACATATTTTCCATAAGGGAATCAATGTCAACCCAATCAAATTCAAAGTCATCCTATATGCATTCCCACATATATGTATAGGCTCTATAATTCCTTGTTGTGAAACTCAAGTCCCTTTCCTTGATACTTCATTATTTGAACATCTTGTTTGCTATAGTATACTCATTAAAATTAAAAGAAAGATGCTAATTGATCATCATAAAGATAAAAAACTATTAGATATTTTGATCTTTTCATCCTCAAGAAAAAATTATATGACCTAAAATTAGTTGAACAATAAGTACAAGATACTTTTTCTTTCTTCTAATTGTAGTGTAGGAAAATGTATATATACCTTTACAATTTCACACTATGTCTAAGTCCCTTAATTTATTGGACTTAATTAAGCTTCTAATTTTCCAAATTATACATTCCAAAGCCTTATTCTTACCATCTTCCGAAAGGGTAACCAACATTAAATAAATGCACTTAATATTTAATTTAACATGGATTATGAGTGTCCTGGAAATATAGGTCAGGACCCATTCGCCCATGGGAAAATCGATCCCCTTTTGGAATCTATTTTTTGGGAAATTAGATAAACACCTATAAATACATAGTCATTTGATCATTTGAAATCCAACACTTATGAAGCAACATGATCTATCAATTCAAGAGTAGATATTATTGTCAAGAGCATTCAAGAGCAACATTATCAATCATTATCAGTAGCAATCAAGATCCTAACATCTTGTCAAATTTTATGTGTGTTCATGTTGTCTTGTGAAGGCTATCAAGCATTGTAGGTCTTCATACATTCAAGCATCCAAGCATTCAAGAATTCAAGGAAATCAAGCAAGAAAGATCCAATTCCTTTGAAGAGATGTGTATGACTGCAGTCCTTCAAGGAAGTCGTTGAAGGGTGGTGAGTTGCAGCAAGTTTTCATTCATCATTTCTTCCCTTTTATTATCTTTTTTATCAAATTTTAATTACCAAACCATAGTTTGACCAAGGCAAACCCACATACAAACAAAACAAACATTTTTCCCCTTTGTGTATGTGTAGATTACAGGTTAAAGATGGATTGAAGAGATCTTGAAGAGAAATTTTGCATCATTGCATTTGTTGTCATCAAAGTTGTCAAAACACGGAAACTAAGTTGCAAAATTTATTTTTGTCATTCCGACAAGATTGCAAGAAGAAATCAGCATCTTATATCTGACATTAGAGGATTGTAAAAAGTGTTCTTTAGAAGCCCTATCAAGGACCCATTCACCCAAGGGCGAACCAATCCTCCTGTATATTCTAGAATTAGCTTTTGATGACAAGTACACATTCTCAAATATCTCCCAGATCTACCTGCAAAGTGTTGCTATAGTCTATACATCTTCAGAAATATGCAATTTTCATACTAGGTCATATAGTTCATTTAGTTGCATTGTGTGAAATCATTCCTAATCATTTCTATCATTAAAGAATCACCAACTTAGGTCTGATTGACTCATTTTTTAGGTTGAAATTCAATCTCTTGGCCTTGTTGGTTTGCATTCTTAATGAAATGTTTGGAAAGGGGGAACTTAAGCCATCAATCTCCTTTACCTCAAGGGAATTAAGGTTTTCCCCCTTTTTCCCTTTCATTTCACTAATGTATGTTGGGTCTATCATGAGAACTAGGAGATAGAGGAATCTTGACTTTTTGAAAGACATTGGATCTCATAATCTCCAAACCTTTGTCAATGATATTGATTGAGGATTTGGACCATGGATTGGTGGATGTATATGCAAGGTCATTGGGATCTATGTATGATACATTTTTTGGTTTGAGTGTTTGACGAACTTCAATGCTAGGGAAATTATTAGTTTTTTCATAACACCCTTCCAACATTTTTTGATATTGAAAAGGTTGAGGATATCCGAGAAAAGTTACTTCCTTGCATAAATGGGAGAATTCCATGCATTGATAAAATGTGTAAGAGACAACTTTCATAGCATGGATCCATGGATGACCAAGGAGAATGTTCTAGGGGAAATCAAGATCAATGACATATAG
The DNA here is from genome assembly GCA_007258455.2 of Sequoia sempervirens. NCBI lineage: Eukaryota > Viridiplantae > Streptophyta > Pinopsida > Cupressales > Cupressaceae > Sequoia > Sequoia sempervirens. Next base: position 98,339 of record VDFB02019757.1, read on the forward strand.
CACGGTTTTTTGTATGACATGCCCAACCATGATATGAAGATTTGTCATTCCTATTGATTCCATGTATTTATTATCATATGATTTATTAATGATGATCTATGAATCTAGTAAATAATCAAGATGATTTATTAATTTTATAGTACCAATTTTATCCCTAATCCATTATTTACAAGAACCCTCTTCACTCTATTCTTGGTAATCAAGGCTTTAATATATAAAGGCATGTTATGAGATGAACTACCAAGAGGCGTGTTTCTTTGGTTGAAAGTGATTTGATGGGTTGAAAATAATTTTCCTATGAGAGCTTCAAATTTAGATGGGTCAATGTCATTGGGAACTTGACTTTTAAAAGATTTTATACAAGATATCTTTATGATAATGGATGTTTTGAGAAGTTCTAGGATGGAAATTTGAGTTGGAGCTTTATTGAGTTGCTCTATGAGGTTGTATTGTCACATAGGAATATATGAATGAGTTCCTTGTATAATGATTTTTACTTGTCTTGTTGTAATAGAAAAAAATGGGCTTTTCATTTGACGGTAGCAACTTGATTGCTTGGATGTTTAATGTGACCAATGATTGCATCATGGGATTGATAATTATTTTATAATGGACACTATTAATATTATTATTTTGGTCTTGCTTCAATTGTGAAAAAAATTTATCATTCTTTTGAAAAGGATCTTGATATACCCCCAATTATTTATTTGATAATGTTGATATACCTCTTTCAATCTCAATATTGCCTTCATCAATTAAATCTTAAACATAGTTTTCCAATTTCATGAATTGGTTGGTAGAATGGCCCTTGATCTTATAAAATTAACAATGCTAATTTTCTCAATATCATGTATTTTTTGGTTCACTTTCATCAAAATTTCTAGTTTGAGGGAGAATATAATGTTAGCACAAGCCAATTTATGTAACACCACCTCCAATGGTTCACCTAAGGAGGTATATTATCTATGTTTAACTCTTTGTTTAGGCAAAGCTATAAGAAAGGTTATATTATGAATATTTTTATCACTTAAATATGTATTGACTAAGTGATACCATCACCAACAATGTTTTTGTTTCTACTAAATACCTTAGGTTTTTCTAATTATGTTTGATTTTGTGACTCATTGGAGAATATATTTTTTAGTCCTTTAACAACAATGGCCATATTGATTTGAATTGCATTTTAAATAATCTCATCAAAATTTGTGACACAATGAACTTGGACTTCATGTGTTGATGGACCCTCTATGGGGCTTTCTCCTCATGCTCCCCCTTGTAACGATCATTTGATGATAGTATTGTTTGGATTGTTGTTTGAAAGTTCTTCCTTCTTCATCTTTCCAATCTCATTCTTGTGTTATGGGCCTTAGGTCAACCCCCTCTTGATTTGGGGTTGTCAAAGTGGGATGTTGATGGTCCATGCTCTCTTGTTAAGTAGTTTTGTAAGGCATCTTGGTTGTAGTTTTTCCTCTTTATCTTTTTTATTGCTTCTTTGCAATTTTTGGTTAGGGCATGTGCCATCCAGCCTTTTGGTTTCCTTTGTAAAGGGTTTAGGACCCTTACTTCTTGTTTACCTTAATAAAAAAAAATGGACATCTTGATTTGAACTCCATTTTAAATAATCTTATCAAAATTTATGACACAATGAACTTGGAAGTGAAAGGCCATTTCTTAATTTAAGTTGGTGATGAAAATTTTGACTAATTTTTTTTCAAGAATTGGCCAAGGGAAACTACTTTCTAGGCTTCTCCATTGTTGGAGGAAAGAAGAGAACCTTTCCGCATTCCTTTATTTCGCATAACATAATTCCATCATGGTAATTTCATGTTTCACATTTTAATAAAAGTGTTTTAGAAACCTTTCAACTAAGTTGGAAAATGTTATGATAGACCCTTGGGGAGATGTAAGAACCATTCTAATGGTTTGACCCCCTAAACTGCTAGAGAATATTCTAATCAAGTATGTATCACTATGAGAATACTTTTGGTATGTCATAAATAAGTATTTCACGTATTCTCTTGGGTCACCCTTTCCCTCATCTTTTTCTAACTTAGGAATTTAAAAGTGGGGAAAGGTACGTATGATGACATAATCTATCAAAGGGATAAGGATAAAATTCCTAAAATTTATACGTTTTGTTTTGCTTTGGTTTCTTCCTTAAAATCCTTGTAAAGAATTCTTCGTGGATTGTCATTCTTGAGCAAATGATGTGGCTAGAATTGGTGTTGATGGTAGAATAAAGTTGGCTTGATGGGGTTTATTTGGTTCATTGGATTTATTGGATTGTTGTTAAGGATTTGATGATGAAGGACCTACATGCAAGATTATGTTTTCTAGTTGTTTACTTGAAAGTTGTAATTGTTCAAACATGATTTTTTTTTGGTTTTGAGGATCATGTGTTTTTTTCTTGTTGTTATGAGGAACTTTTGTGTTATCATGTGATTCTTTATTGTTTACAATGGGTTTTCTAGTGTCATGCTCTTGATTTGGAGACTGATAGATTATAATATTGTTTAAGTTATCAAGGTTGTAATTTAGGGGGATCTTAGCTCCAAATTATACGAGATGCATAACTATCTTATATTTTTTTGTGATATGAATTTACCTATTTGGACACAAACTTGTTCAATATTAAGCAATTCATTGTCATTGTTGTATTCACTTTGGTTCAAAAGGTCATCATTATCGCCTTTATCATCTCATTAAAAAATCAAATTGTCTTGGATGAGAAGCTTCACAAACATAAAAAGGATTTTGAATGAACTAAATTTCATGTTGCATGAATGAATTCTCTTCATTAAAGTTCAAAATCATTTTACCTTGATGTCATTTTGTAGGTTTCATAATTTTTTTTGGTTTGTTTTCAAACTAGTTCCACACAAAGGTAAATAAAAAGAAGACACAACAATAACCTAAATTATTCATGTAGGATTGCTTGGCATATGATCTCACCAATATACTAATCTTGTTCATAAATAGTTCTAGTTGAATGTTTCATGATATTAGCAACATAGAGTCAGGACCATAACAGTAGCTCACTATCCCATCT
>VDFB02019760.1:0-83384 GCA_007258455.2 Sequoia sempervirens
TACATCAAATTATGAGCTACAATAGTAACATAGAAAAGAATTGTAACAACAACACAAATTGAAACTACTACGCTTGAAACTACAAAAAATAATTGCCAATTACACAAACTTGAAATAGCTAGAACTCGCAATTTATGAAAGCTCATTCATGAACTTTGAGTGAGATTTTCATATAGAACCAAAGGGGGTTTACCTTCAATCCTTGAAACCAAATGGTTTTCATCCTTACATCTAAATGATTGAACACAAATTCTAAGAATAATTTTGACAAAAAAATTTAGTGTAGAATGAAATCATTCACCACCCTTATATCCCTAAAATTTATGGCTAGAAATGAATCTTACCTAGATGAGTGGATCAAATCATATTTGCACCAAAAACTTTAAATGGCACTCATTTTCTCACCTAAAATTTAAAATTAAATTTTCCTTTTCTATGCAAGTCAAGGATTTTGGCCATTTCCTAACTTGTCACATTTTCACACTTCCAATGAATTAGTGAACTTATGAACCTTGTCAAATTTTTGCACTTTTGATGAATTGGTGAATCTTCAAGCCTTGTCATAGTTTTGATGAATTGGTGAACCTTCAAGCCTTGTCATAGTTTTGATGAATTGGTAAACCTTCAAACCTTGTTGCACTTTTATAAAGTTATGAACTAATGAACTTAGCAAAAACCAAAACTTGTCACACTTTCACACTTTTGGTGAACTCAAAAACCTTCCAACCTTGTCGCACTTTCACACTTTCAATGAACTAATGAACCAATTCAAACTTTATTGTACTTTCAGAGAGTTCATGATCTCACAAAATTAGTGACAATCAAAATTTTCCAAAAACTTAAATCCCTTCTCTTAACCTTATTGCACTTTTGGTGAATTTATAAACTTGTTAAGTGTAAGTGCACAAAGATGGGGGGCCAAATAGGAATCTGAAGTGGCCACTTTTTTTTTTTCTAAAATTGGGAAAGATTCACCTTAGATGAGAAATTGAAGATAGTTACACTCAAAATTTGAAGATGTAATGAAAACAAGAGTTGTAGTGCTTGGAATCTACTTTCTAAACTATTATTTTTAAAAAAATAGTAGAGATTAAGTGATTCAAAAAGGGAGGACCACACAAAGTGGTCCTATTTAAAAAAAAAAAAACATGTATAACATAGCGTCTAGTGTGGCCCTCCTATAATGTTAACTTTTTTTTAGTATTTCAAAAATCACTTTAGTGAGAAATTAGCTAACACCATATAGTTTATGCCTAATTTTTTTACTAATTTTTTTTATGAATATATATATTTTTACTAATTTTTAAAGTGGACACATCTTGAAAAATAAAAAATTGAGCGTGCTCCCCCCTAATGTCTTTGAAAACTAATTGAAAATCATTTTTTTTAAATGTGTAGAATTGAGTCTAGTTTCTAAAAATGTAATTTATTTGAAATTTTGATGAATAGTTAAAAATAAATTAAAAAATACCACACATTGGTTTTTGACAAAAACAAAAACAATAAAAAAAAATTAAAGATGAAAACCTTAACATACTCAAAACGTTAAAAGAATTACATTGTTAGATAGCTAAGAGAGAGCTTAACATCATCATGTGAAACACAGGAAAATATAGGTGATGGTTTTGAATGGTGGTAATGCACCTATTTTCCCTATTTCATAAGGAAAAAGAGTTCCCATAGGGTAAGATTGAATTTAACCCTTAGACGAGTCAATCTTGATGGAGATCTTTTTTTTTTTTTCCTTATGACTGAGGATGGGGTAAATCAACCTAAAATGCACTTTTTGGAAAAAAAAATGAAAAATAGTAAATAAACCCAATTATGCAATGTAACACTTGATTCATCAATTTAAAACCTTAATCTAACAGAATCTAGAAAGTTCTAGTAGATCTAAGAAGATTATGAATTTATGTACCTGTCACAAAAGCAGTTCTTGAGTGTCCACTTGGGATAGATTCACTCTAGGGAAAATGGGTCTTCCTATAGGGATTCAAAATTTGTTTTCACAATCCTCTACTCTTGGATCTGCACTCTCGATTCCTTTGGATTTCATAGTTAGAAAGTCAAAATTAAATTCTACAAGTGAGTTTCTATAGCTTGACAACAATTTTGACAACTTTGTAAAATTTCACTTTTGATGAATCTTCAATCCTTCTTCAACCTAAGATCTGCAACACACACAAGAGGAATTTTTTTTTGTTTTTGGTGAATTGGGGTTTGCCTTGGTCAAACCCCATTTTGGTAATAAAACCTTGAAATAAAATAAAACATGAAATGAATGATGAATGAACACTTGCTATGTTGCAACTCACCAAACCCTTGAATTGAGATCCTTGAAGGATTGAAATCTAACTCATCTCTCCAAGGTCTTGATCTTGCGTGAAATGGCTTGATTGGATGTTGATTTTGATGCTTGAAATTTGACTTAATGCTTGAAACTTACATCACAAAATTAGCTCCAAAAACATGCATGAATGGAGATAACTTTGACATGATGCTTGGGATCTTGAATTCTGCAACAAATGACTGAGAAATATGCTCTTGAACACCTTTGAAAATAATCTTAGCTCTTGTGAAATTTTCCTTCTTGATTCTCTAGTTTGAATTGATAAAATGACCTTGTATTTATAAGTAATTTTCTAATTTCTTGAAAATTAAACATCAAAATCCAACAATTGCAAATTGAATTTGAATCATAAAAATGTTTCCAAAAACATATTAAAAATTGTTCCTAGAATTAAGGGGGACCCATTTACCCTTGGGCGAATGGGTCCTCGGCCCCAAACCTAGGACACACCAATTTCAAGGAAATTTAATTAATTCTTGCAATTGTTTAATACAAGTTTCCCTTTCAGAAAATAGGATTAATTAATATTTTAAATGCATAATTGGGCTGATTAGAGGCTTAATTAAGTCCAACTTATGATGCAAGAGCATCTAGTGGTATAAGGGCAATCTTGCATCACCCAAAAATAGTTAAATTTCAAGTTTCTCAGTTTTTATATGTTTTTACATTTTTGGATACCCTTTTCATCATAATGAAATTACCAATTTACGGTTTTCATTTTCTATTCTTGAGTTGAAAGATATTGCAGTTTTAGTTTCCCAGATTTGCACCTGAAAATCTTCCAAGTTAGATTTGAGGCACTTAGAGTTCCTGGATTGGCCCCAAAACTTTCTAAAAATTGGAATAGCTAATTTTGAGTATTTTATTGACTTTGAGACCTTTCCAACGGTTCAAACGGTTCGCGAATCGGAGTCCCGGATCAAAAGTTATGGCCCTGGGAAGTTGGCGCACTTTCTAGAAGATACAATTGCAAATGTTCTTTTGAAATTTGAACTTCAAGTTGTAATTTTTCGGCGCCAAACCGCCTAAACTAAAATTTGAATGTTTTTTTGGTTCCAAACTAAAGAGGAGCTCTATTTATGGGCGGGTTTCTAACTTTTTTGGTAACTTTTTGGAGACAAGCTCGCATATTGTGAAAGGGTGATTCTATAGCTTTCTATAACTTGCATGTGTTGAACTTGGGGATTTGAGATCCTCTACATATAAGAAGCTCCATTTTCTGAATAATAAAATTATTCTCTTATTTGTGGGTTATTTTCTAAGTCTCGGGCTGCGCCCTCATCAAGTGGTATTAGAGCGAGGTTTTCTTGAGCGTGTGGACAGATCGCCGATCGTGAGGCAGTTCACACCAGGACCGTGGTTGTGGGTCGAGGTCAAGAAAGATGCCTCCATGAGTGATTCGTAGTAGGCATGGTGGTGCCAGAGGTGGTCGAGGTGGCAGAAATTGATGCAGGAGCATCCAGTGGTGAAAGAGCAATCTTGCATCACCCAAAAATAGTTAAATTTCAAGTTTCTCGGTTTTTAGATTTTTTTACATTTTTGGATACCCTTTTCATCAAAATGAAATTCTCAATTTATGGTTTTTATTTCCTACTCCTGGGATGAAAGATATTGTAGTTTTAGTTTCTGAGATTTGCACCTAAAAATCTTCCGAGTGAGATTTGAGGCACTTAGAGTTCCTGGATCGGCCCCGAAACTTGCCAAAATCGGCATAGCAAATTTTGGGTGCGTTCTTGACTTCGAGACCTTTCCAACGGTTCAAATGGTTCGCGAATCAGAGTCCCGGATCAAAAGTTATGGCCCCGAGAAGTTGGCGCACTTTCTAGAAGATACAATTGCAATGTTCTTTTGAAATTTGAACTTCAAGTTGTAATTTTTCGGCGCCAAACCGCCTAAACTCAAATTTGAATCTTGTTTTGGCTCCAAACTAAAGAGGAGTTCTATTTATGGGCAGGTTTCTAATTTTTGGGTAACTTTTTGGGGACAAGCTGGCATATTGCGAAAGGGTTATTCTGTAGCTTTCTGAAACTTGCATGTGTTGTAAGAACTTGGGGATTTGAGATCCTCTGCATGTAAGAAACTTCATTTTCTGAATAATAAAATTATTCTCTTGTTTGTGGGTTATTTTCTAAGTCTCGGGTTGCGCCCTCATCAAGTGGTATCAGAGCGAGGTTTTCTTGAGCGTGTGGATAGATCGTCGATCGTGGGGTAGTTCACACCAGGATCGTGGTTGTGGGTCGAAGTTAAGAAAGATGCCACCAAGAGTGATGCCTGGTAGGCGTGGTGGTGCCAGAGGTGGTCGAGGCGGCAGAAATGCTGGTGGAAGAGATGCATTGGCAGCCCTCCAAAGACAGATTGATGCGTTACAAAAGCAGTTGAGAAGAGGGTTAAACCTGGGGGAGGAAAGTGAGGATGAAGAAGAGGAAGAAGGTTCAAGTGTAGAAGACCAAATGCGGCTAATAAGGGCCATTTTGAAGATCGAGAAAAGACCCAAAGCAAAAGTCCCCAGTTATTCTGGAAGTCTGAACCCAGAAGAGTTGATCAACTGGATCAACGAGCTAGAAGAATATTTTGAGTATAAGGAAATAAAGAACCCAGATCGGGTTAAGTTTGTGAAAATGAAGCTGAAGGGCCATGCCAGTATTTGGTAGAAAGAGGTCCAGTTGGAAAGAAATTGAAGAGAAAAAGGAAATATCACCAGATGGGATAGCATGGTAGAGAAACTGAAGAAGCAGTTCATACTAGTGGACTATGAGTTAGATCTGTTGAAGAAATTGCAAGGGTTGAAGCAAGGAAGGAGATCTGTGAAAGAATATACTGAAGATTTTTACAAGATAATCATCAGCATGGGCCACACAGAGGCCAATAAGGAGAAGGTAGCCCAATATCTTAATGGGTTACGACCGAGCATTCAGAGGAGCTGGGAGTCAATGAACACCATTGAGGATGTGTATCAGTTTGCTCTGAAGGTGGAAGCGAGAACAAAAGATTTGATGGCAAGCAAAAAGGATGAGGAGGTCAAAGTGGAAGGGGTAGTGGAAGACATTCAGGGAACCGAAATGATGATGAAAAGAAAAGTGAAGATGTGGGTACCAAATGAAGCCAAAGGAATGAGAACTTCTACCACCCTCGTGATCAAAATAGTGGTGATCAAAGAGGTAGAGGACGAGGGAGATATGGATAGATTTGGAAGAGGTGGTTTCAAAGGAATGTGTTTCCAATGTGGTGAAGAAGGGCATCGAGCCTATGAATGTCCACAACACCAAGGAAGGGCGTAGACAAAAGGCCAGAAGGTCATGGAAGGGTTGCGCATGCAAATGAGGAGGCCCAATCTGAACATTCAGATGATGCTGAAAGGGGAGAAGCCCTAGTGATTAGAGAGCTGACTAAGGAAAATGGAACCAGAACAGAGGAATAATTTGTTTCGCACAAGGTACAAGTGTGAAGGAAAATGTTGTGATGTCATTATTGACGGTGGGAGCACCGATAATCTAGTGTCAGAAGAGATGGTCACAAAGTTGAAGCTGAAGAGGGAAAGGCACGATCCATACTCGACAATTGCTGGTTGCAGAAAGACCACAAAATTTTGGTCAATGAGTAGTGCCTAGTAAAGTTCAAGATCTGGAGCTACCATGATGAGGTACTCTGTGATATCATCCCCATGGATGCATGTCACATGTTGTTGGGGAGGCGTGGCAATTTGATAGGCAAGCTATACATGATGGCCATGCAAACAATTATTCCTTGACAAAGGATGGGGTTCGTCACAAGTTGAAACCCCTGAAGGAGACCGAAGAAAAGGTATGCAGTAGTGCTAGAATTTATTATGTAGATGGAAGAAAATTTTTAGAAGGTATGAAGCATGAGCGTGTGTGTTATGCATTGATTCCTAGAGTGAGTAAGGAGGATAGTGAGAAGGTTCCAAAAGAAGTTTCTGGAATGTTGGATGAGTTTCAAGATATTGTTTCTGATAATGTACCTGAGGGTTTACCACCAATAAGGAAGATCAGTCATCAGATTGACTTGATTCCTGGAGCCAGTTTGCCAAATAAGGCAGCTCATAGAATGACTCCAGCAGAAAATGAGGAGTTGAATAGACAAGTTCAAGAGTTTTTGAGAAAGGGTTTGATACGGGAGAGTTTGAGTCCATGTGCAGTACCTGCAGTACTAGCACCAAAGAAGGATGGGGAGTGGAGGATGTGTACAAATTCTCGATCCATAAACAAGATAACAATCAAGTACAAATTTCCCCTGAGAATGATGGATGACTTGATGGACTGTTTGAGTGGAACTTAGTACTTCACAAAGATTGATTTGAAGAGTGGATATCACCAGATCCGGATTCAAGAGGGAGATTAATGGAAGACTTCCTTCAAGACCAAAGAGGGCCTGTACTAGTGGTTAGTCATGCCTTTTGGGCTAACCAATGCACCAAGCACATTCATGCGGCTCATGAACGAGGTACTAAAAGAATTTCTGGGAAGATTTTTTATTGTGTATTTAGATGATATTTTTATTTTCAGTAAGACGTTAGATGAGCATCTGATGCATATTCAGAGAGCCTTTGAGAAGTTAAGAGAAGAGAAACTGTTGATTAATTTGAAGAAATGCAGTTTTGTGAAGAGGGAGCTAGTGTACTTGGGGTTTGTTGTCTCAGCAGAAGGTCTCAAGATGGACCCAGAGAAGGTGAACACTATTCTGGAATGGCCTACCCCAAGAACTACTACCGAGGTGAGATCTTTCCATGGTTTGGCTAGTTTTTATAGAAATTTCATTAGAAACTTTAGTAGTATTTGTGGACCCCAGACTGAAACAATGAGAGGGGATAGAAAAGAATTCAAGTGGAGCAGTGGAGCGGCAAAGATTTTTGAACTGTTGAAGCAGAAGGTAACAGAGCAACCTGTTCTAGCCCTCCCAGATTTCAACAAGGTGTTTCAGGTGGATTGTGATGCTAGTGGTTGTGCCATTTGAGCAGTGTTGAGCCAAGAAGGTAAGCCCATTGCCTATTTCAGTGAAAAGTTAAATGATACCAAGAGAAAGTATTCTATATATGATCAGGAATTTTATGCAATAGTTCAAGCATTAAAGAAATGGAGAGATTATTTGTTGCTGAAGGAATTTGTTCTATATACTGATCATCAGGCCTTGCAGTACCTAAATAGTCAGGGAAAATTAAATCAGAAAGCATATGAAATGGGTAGATTTTTTGTAGAGTTATACCTTTGTTTTGAAACATAGGAGTGGGAGGTCAAATAGGGTTGCAGATGCCTTAAGTAGGAGGCATACATTGATGACAAAGATGCAGATTGAAGTGGTTGCGTTCAATGAACTTAAGAAACTGTACGCAGAAGATCTTGATTTTGCAGAGGCTTGGAAAGCTTGCAAGGAACCTATTACAGTGGACAGGACAAGGTGGCAGGATTTCATAATCCAGGGTGGCATGTTATTTAAGGGAAGTCAATTGTGTATCCCGAGGAGTTCCATGAGAGAGAACCTGATAAAGGAGAAGCATAGTGGAGGAATGGCAGGACATTTTGGTCGGGATAAGACCATTGCCATTATTAGTGAGCATTATTATTGGCCTCAGTTGTCACAGGATGTGAAGAAGTTTGTACAAAGCTGCAGGGTATGTTAGATGGCTAAAGGAGTGAGTCAGAATACAGGCTTATATCACCCTTACTGTTCCAGAGGCCATGGGAGGATATAAGTATGGACTTTGTTCTTGGTTTGCCAAGGACACAAGGGAATGATTTAGTCTTTATGGTGGTTGATAGGTTTTCGAAGATGGCACATTTCATTCCATGTCAAAAGACCCATGATGCAGTCCACATTGCTGACTTGTTCTTCAAAGAGGTGGTGAGGCTACATGGTCTGCCAAAGAGTATTGTTTTAGATCGTGACACCAAATTTGTGGGGTACTTTTGGAGGACCTTGTGGAAGAAGCTAAAGACGAGTTGAAGTTCACGCACACCATCCACAAGCAGATGGGCGCATTTAGGTTACTGAGTCCGGGTAACCTACTAAGATGTTTGGTAGGAGATAAACCAAAGGGATGGGACTTGATCTACCCCCTGGGGCAGAATTTTCTTACAACAATTCTGTCAACAGAAGCACTGGTAGATCACCATTCCATATTGTGTATGGAGGTAGCCCCAGAACAGCTCCAGAATTGAGGAAGATGGACCAAGAGAAGAAAATAAGTGTTGAAGCCGAAGATTTTGCAGAACACATCAAGGATATACATGAGAAGGTAAGAGAACATATTACCAAGATGAATATGCAGTATAAGGCTAAAGCAGATCAGAAGAGGAGGTATAAGGAGTTTTAGATTGGTGATGAAGTGATGGTCCACTTGAGGAAATAAAGGTTTCCAGGGGGAACATATAACAAATTGAAGATGAAGAAGTTTGGTACTTGTAAAATTTTGAAGAGGCATGATTCAGGGAATGCATATGAGGTAGAGTTGCCAGATGGATTCAATAGAGGAAGTACCAACGATGGAACAGTGTGGGATTCCAGCACCTATTTTAGAAAAGGAGGAGATTGAAGAAATCCTGGATAGTCATGTGGGAAGGAGTACCATGAACAGGTAGTATGAAGAATATCTGGTGAATTGGAAAGGAAGGCCTGTTGAAGATTCATCTTGGTTTCCTAAGGCAGAGGTCGACTGTTTGGGTTTTCCTCCACCATCTGAGATGTGATGGGGTCACTTCTCAAATTACCCTGGGTGTCTGATGCAGGAGCATCCAGTGGTGTAAGGGCAATCTTGTATCACCCAAAAATAGTTAAATTTCAAGTTTCTCAGTTTTTAGATGTTTTTACATTTTTGGATACCCTTTTCGTCATAATGAAATTCTCAATTTACGGTTTTCATTTTCTATTCTTGGGTTGAAAGATATTGCAGTTTTAGTTTCCCAAATTTGCACTTGAAAATCTTCTAAGTTAGATTTGAGGCACTTAGAGTTCCCAAATTGGCCCCAAAAGTTGCCAAAATTGGTGTAGCTAATTTTATGCGTGTTATTGACTTCGAGACCTTTCCAACAATTCAAACGGTTCGCGAATCAGAGTCCCAGATCAAAAGTTATGCCCCCGGGAAGTTGGTGCACTTTCTAGAAGATACAATTGCAAATGTTCTTTTGAAATTTGAACTTCAAGTTGTAATTTTTTGACACCAAACCGCCTAAACTCAAATTTGAATGTTGTTTTGGCTCCAAACTAAAGAGGAACTCTATTTATGGGCAGGTTTCTAATTTTTTGGTAACTTTTTGGGGACAAGCTCTCATATTGTGAAAGGGTGATTCTGTAGCTTTCTGTAGCTTGCATGTGTTATAGAACTTGGGGATTTGAGATCCTCTACATGTAAAAATCTCCATTTTCTAAATAATAAAATTATTCTCTTATTTGTGGGTTATTTTCTAAGTCTCGGGCTGCGCCCTCATCAATTTATTAAGGGACCCAAAGATAATGTGAAAATGTAGAGTACATTTTCTGACACTACATTTAGCCCCCACTTTAGTGAGAGGATGAGCCCTACACTCAAGCTCACACTAAAGTCTAGTCAAACAAGCATCAAAAGAGGTCTAATTGTACAATTATTGGGAAGATAAGAAAACTAAGTTCAAGGAGGATAAGCTCCCAATATCTAAGATCTCATGGAAACCCAACAAAGGAACAAAGAGACACATGCCTATGTTAAATATGTAGCAGCAAGACAAGATACATAAGCATACAATGCCAAAATTAATGAAAAGAGAAAGAGGGACCTAGATCAAGCCTCGATTGCTTGTCCAATCAGTATGGATCAAGCCTTAGCTATTTTTTCAAAAGTGTTTACAATTGGAAACCCATTGTCCACTATGTGCAAACCAAATGTACTCACATGGGCTAGTGAAATTCGTTGTCCACTAGGTGAGCCCCAAAAAGCGGCTAATGGGAAATTCATGCCAAGTCTGCAAGCTCCCATGTACTAACCATACAAATGTTATACCTCCTAATAGATTTGACAAGGTGCCGCAAAAATGGTCACAAGGCTAGCAAGTTGTGTTATGCTAGGCACTCGTGAAAAAGGATCCACTGACAAGAAAGTTGTGTTATGCTTGGTGGCCATGAAAAACATAAAGGATCCACTAGCAAGCAAGTTGTGTTATGCTTGGTGGCCTTGATAGATGCAATAGGATATTCAAAGGTATTTTTCTTAGTTCATGAACTTAGGTCTCACCTTAGGGAACATCATGGTTAATGTTTCCAAGAGAGGACTAGTCAAGGATAAAAGATTCATAGCTTAGGGAATGCAATCTCTAGCATAGGTGCTAAGAGGAATTCCATATGCCAAGTGTAGACACCTAAAAACATCTTGATGGATCCCATTGGCTAACTAACATCATTTCATCCTAAAACCTATCCTGTTTTCGCTTAATTGATTAAACTAGCTTAGCTATTTAAATTAATTGCATCATCTTCATCTATTAATCTAATTGACCTAATTAGATTAATTCACCCCCTCTTGCGCTAACCTTTCATCCTGTTAAATTGGATAAATCAAAACATTTAATTTAACATCCCTAAGTACTCTTATTTAATTAAATAACCCTAAGTTATTTAATTAAATATCATCCCACTTTCCCCCTTTTCATTAAATCACTTTATTTCTAATGAATATCATAAAATTCCTCTAATTGCATAAATTAAACCTTCGTTTAATTATCAATTACTAATTAATATAAGTCCCCCCCACTTGCAAGGGAATATTTCTCCTTTGCACATTCCTCCAAAAGGAATATTCCTTCCCCTTTGGCACATTAAAACTTTGTTTTAATTTTCTAATTGTCTATTTTCCATAAGAATATTCCAAAGAATATTCTCTTTCTTCACTCATTTGAAAAATAGGAATATTCCTTTTCTATAACAAACTTACTTGACTTCTTGTGCAAGCTAAAAGTGTGTTTGTTTGGACAAAGGTGAACCCTTGATTAAATTTCATCATTGATTCTCATCCCTTGATGAGAATCCATGATCCATGCCTCTAATTTCCTCCATCCTTGACCACTGATTAACCTTTTTGATCTCAAACCTTCATTTCTCATTTGTCCTCCTATAAATAGGTCACTATTTGGAGACAAATGGATCCATCTTTTAACATCAAACTTATGTTGTTAAAATCACTTGCACTTGCACTCACATTTTACATTATTATAGCTTAAATTTACTTCCATATTAGCTTAGCTTTTGTTAATGGCTTCCATGGTAACCTAGATACATACATTTAGCATATCTCGTGATTAGGGTTTCAATATTTTTAGCTTAAAATTCATTTAGATTAGCTTTGCACTCACACATATTGATCATCTTAGCATAAATCATGTTAAAATAGCTTGCATCATGTTCATTTAGTTTTAAATCATGTTTTCATACACATCTATCAATGGTTTCATCAGTTTTCTTTAATAAAACTGATTAGAACAAGCTCATTATCCAAGGGATTGGGAAATGGTTGTTTTTCCTATATCAATGCGAAACCACTCCCCCAATAGGATAAGTTTCAATAAATTAAATAGGTGTTTTCAAAGCTTTCATGATTTAGAATGATAGTTTTAATGGATTCCTAGTTTAAAGTTTTTTATTGATTGATCTCTATTGGGATTGATGTTTAGTGGCTTGAATATAATTTGTATCCTCATGAATCTAGTGCATTCAGATCATATTAATCTACCAGTCACATTTTGGCGCTAGAAGGATGGCATAACTGATCACATTTAACGAATTTTTCTCTTGAAATCTATTTTCTAGTTTTTTGTAGATATAACAACGCTCTGAGATATTTTAGCAATGCTCCATCTGATACAATGACACCTAATTAATATAATGATGCTGATTAAAATAAACAGAGGTGCTAATACTTTTTAGAAGTATCAAATATTTAAAAATGATGATGCCACCAAATAGCGACCCTATCGTTGTCACTGTCTTTCTACAGAGCGATGCTATTTTTCACTAGAGTGATGCTCATTTGATTTATGGTGACACTATTATGAATAGCGATAATTTTTGTCTGATAAGTAAAAACAGTGTGATTTTTAGCATGTGCCTTAATTTTTTTTACTTCATCTTATCACTAACATGTCTCTAACTTTTTGTTCTAGTTTTTAGGATAACTAGATTTTGTAGGTTGGACGATAAAATTCAAAGTGAAGAAGCATTCTTATCTTTAAATATTATGATTGTAACAAGTGTTACGACAATTTTGGGGAAATTATAACCCATTTATGATGCTTTTTACTTTCACGCTTTAGGACCACATTAGATTTCAAGTGGGTTTTAAAATGAATGCTCAAATCGGTTAAAATTGAACTCTCACATCATTTTACTTGTTGGATTAAAATTGAACAAGACAAACTCACACTTCATTTGGTGCTTAAAATAAAATTACCTTTTCTTTGAGGTTTAAAATTAACAAGTGTTTGCCATGTCTTGTGGTCTACATTTTTGTCATTGAATGCATATGCTCTTCTCTCATGCCACTCGATGATCTTAGGAATCAAAAGAATTCCTTTGACATTTTGTATAACCACCCACATATTTTGATTTGTATTTGAAATGAACCCCATGCTAGTGTAAGGAAAAGGCATTGTGTATGATCTCTCCTTGCACCATGCGACTTGGGAGATCGAAAAACAAACGTACTTCCTTAATTTTGTATACCTTTAGATGGCCTACCGCTGCGCTTTGTAAGGTGGGAATGACCCAAGCGATAATGATCTAAATCCAAGCTCTTTCAAACTACTATATAAAAAATATGTTTGTGACGAAAGTCATAAGCAACATGTGTGGATGTGTCATACCGACAAGTGCGACCCCTTGTGTCCATGTGACATGTCAAAATCCTTTCTTAGGAAGGTACTCGGAGGCCTCTTGATTGAAATTATCTTGATCTAATCTTGCCGTGTGTATGGCCACCTTGTATGAAAGTCCTTATTATGAACTAATTTTTTAGAAGTCAAAAATCTTTGTGCTTACTGGTGTAGGAACAATCGTTCTAAAGCTGCCCCACATTTTACCATTCATTGTTGAAATAGAAAAATCCTTAGAATTTTTGGATCTTTAGGATTTGAGATGTGGTGGTCCTAAGAAGTGTGTGTCATGTAAGGGGGAGCTAGTGTCACCAAATCTCTAGTTTTGTTTGCATTGTCTTAGTGTTTGGAGAAATCCAAGTGGGGATTTAACAAGTAGTATCTTATGAACCTAGGGTGGTAAATGCTTGCACAAGTCATTTTAATATTTTCAAAATTTCAAACCCTTTAGTCTAAGTATGGATACCCTTTTTTCAAGATCTTGATATTAATGCTTGTCCTAAGGATTTCTATCCTTCAAGACTTCTAAATATTTTGGTTTACATCTCAATCCATATTTTCCAATGTTAACCTAGGTAACTATGCTCTTTACTTCATCATTTTCACGAAATGGACTTTGTGAAATTTATGATGTTTTTGGAAATAAACATTTAGTTTGAACTTAATCAAGGTAAGAGTTTGTAAAAGGAACTCATTTAGGCAAGATAAATTGACAAATTGAACTCCACATGACCATTTAGTGTTCAATCATGTTGGTTGAACAACCCGACCTTACACCCACTATCATTCAACCAAACTTTGAAATCATTGAAGAACAAACTGATATAATTAGTACTTTGAGAAGCTTCACTTTTGAATCAAAGGAAACACCAACCCAGTGGAGAAACACAACATAAATCATAAATGAAGAAGAGGAACAAGATGATATTGTGGCTAGAAGGCCCATATTACCACCACCCATGTGGCAATAAATATCCTCTTTTCTTCCATAAATTTGAACTTTTCTAAATGATCTCACGCAAAATCAAAATCTCCAAGAGAAGTTCTAAATTTCGTCACTTCAAACTTAGGAATCATAAAAAAAAATCTATCAAACAACACCTTAATCCACTTTATCAAAATAGGACTAGATTGACAAGGAACTTTTATATGTGTGCTTCAAGGAATAATCCCAAATTGTATGCCTTTTTTGAAAGTCAAAACATTGGTATTTTCCATGATCTTGAACTTCTCTAAATGATCTCATTCAAAATTAAAATCCCTAAGAGAAGGTCTACTTTCCATTATTTCTAACTTAGACATCATAGTTCAAAATATATTAGATGTATCCTAAGATAATACTGCAATAGGAACAAGTTGGTAACAAGGTTTTATGGACTTATTTCGTTGCATAATCTAGATATGTATGCTCAATATGAGCCCCTAATTTGAATCAAACATTGGTATTTTGGATTGGAAAAATTTAGAGGTCTAGCATGTTTCTCACTACCTTGATCTTTGAAAACAAAAGTTCATTCTAGGTCCACATTGGGTCAAACATTTCATCCACCCCTTCATCAAATTTCATAATTCACTTCACCAAACTTTGTAAAAAAATTGAATATACCAACACTTTTGGACTTGGACATCTATCAAACCAACTCCTAACTTATCTACTTTGTATGTGAAATGAATCCTTTTCCATGTATTTGGTTTAGTTATCATCTTTGAACTAGTTTATCTTCAAGGTCACAATTCTACCCTAAAGATTCACAAGTTCATAAACATCATTTATCCAAACACCAAAACGTCAAACCTAGGTCAAAAGTGTTGTCCCAAAACATTTGCAAAGATCACTTCCTACATCATCCACCTTTTCATCTCCCATTATCACCATTGCTCCAAAAATACTTAGAGCATCCCTTTTACCTAGATATGAGTCAACTAGAGAGTTCAAACATTACAAATCTCAACACAACTCTCCCATAGGTGACCCACAATCTATGGTTACAAGATCACAACACAAGAGAATCATGGAAGAAACCAAAGTCTCATCCACCACAAGTGATCCAAAATCACAAGAATTTGATCCAAGAAGTCAAGTTACCCCATCACAACAACCCTCATCTCCATCAAGGCTGTATGAGATAGAATATGTCACAAAAAATCCATTTGGACTTACTAGAGAAGAAATCATGGAACACCAAGCCTTAGAAAATGTGGCTCTAATGTCCCCATATTTTGTTACACAATCATTGACATAAGGCTCGACTTCATCTATGATTCAACCAACTCCATCCATTTTTCCAAGTCAACCCTTAACATCTAGTCTTGCAACTAGGCTAGGAACCAACCTTGGTCTCACTTCATGTCTAGGAACAAACACAACTTTGGGTATTCACAACATGACCATTCCATTAATTGACAACCTTCCCCAAAACACAAGTTGGACACCAACATTTGGAAAACCACTTACATTCCATGATGCCACAACAACCTTGACATTTTGAGTGAAACCATCTTCATCCATCACCACAAATACCCAAAGTGTGCCTAATGTTACACAAGGTAATGTGGACCAAGCGCCTCAAGTAGGAAAACAAGAGCAAGTTAACACTCTCACACAAAGTCAACTCTTGACAAGTGGTTCCAATAACCTCATTGACACATTGAAACAAGTGGTTACCCAAGCTACCCAATTTAATCCACCATCCACATCAAACCCATCTATCATCGACCCAAATCAAAACAACACTTTGGTTATGAATTCCATCAACCAAGGTAATACCTTGATCCCACCTCAAATACAACAAGGTAACCCCCTACCTTTTGGTCAAGGGAACCCTTTTAATCAGTTACAAGGTCTTAATGTGTAATTACCATCACAATACCAAATGGAACCAACATCATCTTTTCCCTTGGTCCCCCACATCATGAAAAATCAAATGGCATCTCAATCTTACATTCTTCCATCCCAATCCACTATCTTGCAAGGGATGTTAAACCAAGGGAACCCCCAACCTCTCATTAACAACCTGCAACCCACTCAAAACATCAACACCCATAATCCATCATAGATGTCTCAACAACCAACTGACCCTACATTGCAAGCACATACCTTAGCTTTACAAAAAGAACAATAGGCTTATCAACAAGTTATCTAATAGCAGCAATAAAAATTAGCACAACAACAACAACAACAAAAAACAACCTTAGCAACACAACAACAACAACAAGTATCCCTAGTAGCACAACAACAACATCAACACCAAGTAGCCTTAGCAGCACAAGTATCCCTAGTAGCTCAACAACAACAACAACCTCAACAATATGCCCAACAACAAAAATTGCTCACACAACAACAAAAACAACAACAGGGTTTATACTATAACCCTCAACAAAACATTGTCAACTTGAACATGTTAGGAACATATACACCTACACCATTATCACCATATCCTATGCTACCATACACACCATACAACACCCCACCATATCAGAATCCCACATACACTTCATCCACCATCCCATCATATGCAACATATGTTCCTCCACCAATCCCACAAGACGATATGGAATCACAACTCGTTAACACAAGAAATACAAGATATCTGAATGGGAAAAATGAGGAAGCCGCATATATAACAAAACTTGTGTCCATATCCATTCAATTGAAACATTGCAATGGTATCGTTCCCTCCTAGTTTTTAAATCCCCAAATTTGACCAATACAAAGGGAGAGGAAGTCTTGTGGACCATATCAAAGAGTTTAACATTATGTGTATGGAGGTCACCTATAATGAGTCTTATTTGATGTGCCTCTTCCTGTGAAGTTTAAGAGGTCCTTCCATGGACTAGTTTTCATAGTTACCTCCAGACATAAAAACCTTCCAAGAAATCATTGATAGATTCATAGATCACTTCTCCTTCAATCTTCACATGGATGTGATCTTAGAAGGGTTATACACACTCAAGCAGAACAAGGGAGAATCCTTCGCTAACTTCTTACAAAGGTGGAGGAAAAAAGCTAGTAAGAGCAAGTGGACCATTCCTGATGAACAACAAGTAGGGATTATCATACAAAGTGTTGATTGAGATCTATCCTTCCACTTGAAAATGTAGTGTATTACAACTTACGATGAGCTTGTCCCTAGGGCCCTTAACATCGAGCAAGCACTAAACTCACAAGGAAACACACAAGTGTATAAAGACAACTATCCATCCACTAGTTTTAATGAAAATCCTTGTTATTGGTCCAAGAACAAGAATTTTACTAGTGATGGTGTTGTTGATGCAAAGGTGGTCTTATCTACTCTTAAATGAGAAAACACCCAAACAATAAACACACATGTGCCACAAAGAACAAACAGTGCTCTTAAGCGACAATTCACTCCCTATGGGAAACCTATGGAGGATGTGTTGAAGCAATTGATACAGTCTAACCTTATTACACTCCCAAATTTCTCAAACTATCAAGAGCCACAAGTCAAACCTTGTAGCTATAGAGACAATCATTTTTGTGAATTTCAAAGATACAAAGGTCATAACACACAAAAAAATTTAGACTCAAACATCTAATAGAAGATCTTATTGCATGAGGAGACATTGATGCTGATAAAAAAATTGGGAATAAAACTAAAAATTTATAAAAACCCTATGCCTGATCATACAAAAGAAAAATTTTCAGGAAAGGCATCAACCTCAAAAAATGTAAACCATACCCATTATACCATGGTGAGAAATATTTATTTATCACAACATGAGGAATAAGATACGCATCAAGATATTATTTTAAAACAAAGTCCAAACCCATCAACAGTGTTTAGCAATATTTTATACCGTAATGACATCAAGTGGATATTAGATTGTGATATATCTCCCACATATGACTTAATGATTGGGCATGTTGAAGAAGTTCCAAATGAGCCAGAAATATCCCTTATTGCACCCATACCTACTGATCATTTCAAAGAGTCTTTTACCAATGATCTATCATCCACCCAAGGATCATGTCAAGAGGAGGCTCTTGAGGATAACAAAAGTTACTCTGAATCAAGTTAGGATCAAGAACCCCTATCTCCAAAGTTTCACCAAGAGCTAAAGGACATCTTCCAAACCATTTTAAACTCTAGAGATGTCCTCAATATCACCCTTGAGATGTTTATTTCTAACAAACATATAAACATTCTTCATCCAAAACAAGAGTCTCCCACTCTTGGTATTCCTATACAAGAGCAAGAAATGATCAAGATTATTGATTCTTATAGTGATTGTGAATCATCAACATCTTTTGAGTCACTATCAACATCTTTTGAACCAGTATCAATAGATAACAATGTCATAGAATTAGAGAAAACAATTTATATTTTAGAACAACAAGAACCCATAACAATATCATGTGTTCATGACAAGTCATATTCAGTAGCTATGGATCTGAGGATACATTATTCGGGGAAAGTATTAGGTATTGATAATATCTTCACAACACTGGGGGAAATCTTATCTACAACAAACATCAAAATATGGGGCATGAAGGATCCTTATGATGAAAATATTGTCAACGCTACAACTAGCCATATCATGAGTTGGCATTCACCCATCATCTCATACACAAATTGGGACCAACATAAAAAGAAGAATTCCTATCAAAGAAAGGAGAAGATCATCAAAGAAAATGAAGTAAAGAAAAAAGGACACGTCAAGTACAAATGGATACCAAAGAAAAATAAAGAAAATCATCCCTCAAAAACTCCATTAGTCAAAGAAACTATGGGGAAAAATTAAAAAAAGGGAAATATATCCATCAAAAGTTTCCTCAAATACAAAATAGGATTCTCAAGCAAGGAATGACGTATACCCAATGGTTGGTCCTAATTCCACAAAAACCTCCATTCCCACCCATCATTGCTCATCTTCCTAAGTTTGGAGAGTTAAAGGTTCCAAACTATTGACCCATCCATCTCATATTCCTGTTGATGCCAAAAATTGACAAGGTAACAGAGCCTTATGGGAAACTCAGTTTAAGGGGGACCTTTTGTGCTAAACTAAGTGACCTCTGGATTTTTAGAGAAGCCAAATTCTTCTATAATGGGGTTTGGAAAGGGAAAAGGAAGCAAATATAATAAAATAAAGTCTAACCTAAGGTGATGGGCCAAGATTTAATGATGGGCACGATAAATCATGGATTTAAGGGCCTGAAAGGTGTTGTAGTGTTCCCGAACATTAGAGACTTAAGATTATAGCATAGAAAATTCATTTATAGAAATAAAATAACATTGCATACATTCCTACTACCAAGAAGAGTCCTTAGAAATTATCTAAGTAAGAAAACTTGCATCCAACATATATAGAGTTTCTCAAATGAAGTGTCAAGACAATAAAAAGCATAATTCATAGTTTGATTAAATAGCATGAAAAACAAAAAGGCAGAAAAATTCGCACAGTCTGAGAGTTTTTGCAATTAAACAAAATAATAATAAAGGTCTAATGTCTTTTACTAAAACCAACATTTTCCTTCCAAATTCTGGACCCTTTTCTCATCACAGAGAAAAGTATATATAGCAGAAAAAACTCCCACTACTTTGGAAAGCAGTAACATAAAAGATCTCGTGATCCCTGGAAATGATGCCAAAAAAGAATATTCCCAAAGCCATTACAATAGAAATGATCAAGAACCAAGCATCTGGCCATCCCAAGCACAAGTGCATCCTCTGCAATGATGGTGGTGGTCCTAGTTAGGCCTGATCAGACAAGTGTCACCCTTCTAAGCGAATGATGATGACACACAATAGCCAATAGCCTCATTCGGTTCATGTAATCCCCTACCTTTATATGAGATCCGTTGGCTAGGCACATGGCAGCCTTTCGTTGCCCGCATGAACCTTTCTCCCTTCACCGCTGAGGACTTGCACTAATGCTAAAAGTGTCGAAAAAACCAAACACATCATCAATAATAAGAGGAACGATTACCAACTAGGCACAAAAAGACGTGTGACAACATTTTGCTACCTGCGGTTGCTACTTCATTTCCCCGCTGAAATATTTATGAATGGTATACATGTAGCTAGTGTACACTGCAGTTAGCAACCGTAGGGCCCACCAAAAACCTTTTTAGGAATGAGGGCTTTGTGGCAACATTTCACAACTTAATGAAGTAGCAAAAAAACATGATTAGATATATCCCGCAACCACAACACCTAGAAGCACAGTGGAGTTTCCTACGATGTGAAAGGAAAGCCAGGACTTAGAATTGTTAGGAATAGACACATAACAATGACAAAGAAAAACTTAGATAAAGGGGTGAGCAGACCTTGCGATGCACAGGTCGGTGCGTGGAAAATAAACCCAAAGGGAGCTAGTTAATTATTTGTTAACAACTTTTGGTGACTATCAGGGGCATTTCAACTAAGGAATGGAGAACCCAAAAATTCTATGGTTTATAGGTCAGAATGCCATTACATTTGGTCAATGGAGTCAAAGATTGGAAAGCTGCCTACCAAGGTGACCATTCATCCTCAGACGACTTCACCATGTTGCGCAAATTCTCTTGTGCTCCACTTAGATCAAGGTGACAGGACATTGGGTAAACCGGCCCCTGCTTCGCAATGGAAAAGTAGTCATGAGAGTGGATGAATGACTCCCTCTATGTCGGCCACCGTGGGAGGATGACTAAAATCCCTGAAAGCCTCCAAATCATCTTCCCTTTCCTCTTTCCTTTCTATAATCTGCTCAGCTGTGGAAATAGAACCATCTTCAAGGAACAAAGACAGCAAACCCATTTCATTTAACTCAGTGAAATCTCCCCGTATGCTATATAGTGTCCTACTCAGAATAGCCACAACTACTTTAGTGCACTAGAAGGCGAAGTGGCAATGGATGAACTTATTTTCTATTTGAGCAACAACATCCCGATCTTCAATACCTGCTCCGGAAAGGCTCTCATCAGATACCGAGTATAGCTTGGTGAGCAGATCTTTTGCCTCAAGAACCCTCTCCAAGATGAACCATGGGAACTGCTCAATCGTAACATGGGCCTCCTGGCTCAGCTTCGATGCCTTGGCAATGAATCAGAGGGTAGGTTGTAGTGTTAGGAAAAAGGTTTTAATTTTTTCCCAATGGGAGATATACAATTGCCTAACCAGTGGAATGATATCTGGTTGTGTAGGGGGAGGTAGGGGAGAGCTTTTAAGAGAAGCAATCTCCACGTCTCTTGAAATAATGGCTTCAGCCAACTCTACCCTTTTCTTTTTCTTGGATGCTAGCTGTTCCGTAGAACTGCTCATTTCTTTATTCCAGTTCTCCTTAGCTCGGGAGTGATTTGCTAAGTGCTCATTCAAAGAAGACTTTGTCTCTCAGAGTTCTTCCTCTAGTTGAGCCTTTAGGCTTTTAAATTCAGCCTCTTTTTCTTGTATTTTCTGCTCATATTGAGCCTGTTGGTGTTCCAACCCTTCATTTTTTTGTGCTATTCCTTGACTATACTCAAGGAAAAAATGCTCCAATTCTTCATCCTTCAGTTTCAGATTTTATTCCACCTCTTGATACTTAGAGCGCAACTCCTTTATCATGGCAGGGTTAGTGGTCCGAGTCTTTGCAAGTTCGCCCTGAAGTTTGTTCCTCTCATCTTCTGCAGCCAACACCCTTTCAGTCATACGAGCAATATCTGTCTCTAAGTATTTCTCCTTCCTCTCCAAAAAAAACTAACCCTTTCCTTTTCCGCTTTAAGTTGCCCATCATTCTTTAGCTAGTGACTACTTTTAAGGAAGTCAGAAGTGACTACCCGTTGCATCTCCTCCATGATTTCAACTTTATCCTGCTGTTGGGACATTTTCATGTCGAGTCCTACCGCATATATCTCAGTCTTCTAATTGCATTTCTCCCTGAAGGTTTCTTACCCTCGGGTACATGGTTGTGAACTTCAATTCTTGTTGGGCCTCATCATAAATAGCCTATACTTTTGACTTAGTAAAAACACTATCATCTTTTGCCTTGCACTTTCTCATTCTATTTGTGCGTGCCTCTTTTCCACAATCTATATGTGCTAAGAATTTGGCTGGTGATGAAACTAGTCCACCTGCGAAAGGAGCACCAGAAGGCAAGGCATAGGGATAGGTAACCTTCATAGGCGCAGACATTTGTTTCTTCTGGAGAGTGACAGTTTTTGGGGAGAAGTGGGGCACATTCCATAGTTTCATTTGAGAACCAACAACAGGGCTAGTCATTTGTAATGACTGAATTGGGGAATTAGCTGTAAGGCTCATTAGCTGGGATGGTGGAGGAGTTGTCAATGGAGTGTTAGCTTGTTGTGATTCAAGAGCATCTACAATAATAGTAGAAACAAAAGGAACACTCACAAGGGAAATAATTTTTGAAAGTGAGGTGAGGAAAGTTTGAGCAGCAACGACGGGTGTAAGCATACGCGGAGGAGTAATGATGAGTGGGGTGGTTTGCGAAAACTGGGCGAAGCCTATTGAATATGTCAGACTAAAAGTAGAAGGCAGAGGGCTAGTACTCATGGTAGGGATCACCATTGAGACAGGGGTAGATACCAAGGAATGAGAAGCAAGGGAGGAAGGAGTGAATTTTACCTATTGATTGGTTGATGGTGGCTCCAGAATCGTCAGCAACTCCCCCTTAGCCTTAGGCTCCTGGCTCATTATGACTGCTTTTCTTCTGGTTGGTTCTTGCGAACCTTCTCCGATGATACTCTTTGTGTGTTGTCATTTCATAGGTGGGGTCTCTCTAGCTTCAACAATCATCTCTATTTGTTGTAGTGATAACCTGGCTAGTTTAGCATCCCGAGTGAGTGTATACGAGCCCCTTGATATATTAAAGTGCACATTCATGGCCACATAGGCAAGCTGTATGGGGCCTTTTTCTTTCGGCACAGACGAGGCCGATGTCGCTACTTCCTCTCTCTGCTTCTTGGACTCCTCCTTCAGGTCTTCACTCCTATTAATACTAGAGCTCGGGTTAGGCTGGCCCTCCTTCCACCATTTTTCAAATTCTTGGTCATGCTTTAGATTGTTGTAAGGAGCATCCAATTGTGCTGTCTTGGCAGTATTTCTAGAAAGCCTCTATTTTTTCCTTAGTCCATTCTTCATCCTTCTTCAACCTATTGTACATGCCACGCTCCATCCAGAAATTATCCTGGGCCACTTCCACAACAAATTAAAACTTGTGCCATGGACCTCTAGTGTCCTGCATAGGGATATGTGCCAATTCAACAAATTTTTTATTTTTGTCCACCTGTAGGTTACGTTGCTTCTACTAGTATGGTCGAGGAACATGGGTAACTCTTATGTGTGTCTCCAACAAGTCATCGAAAGGGTTGTATTCCCACATATCATTTACCAGTACCAACCCTGGATAGGCCAGCTTATCCTCTAACAACTGATCCGATTGCTTCTTTATTAGAGTCACCGACTTGAAACTCTTCAGACAAGAGAAGAATTCCTTCTTCTTGACACTTTTTTTGCTACATAAGGTAAAATAAATGGTACACACCTTCTGTAACAACCTATCTAGTCTACGGTTTTAAAAATTCAACCATATATCGGTTTCAACCGAAGAACAACTAACTTGTTTTCATTCTAGGGTTTCCAAATCGTTTCAACTAACTTCTAAGTTTTCAGTTTCAGCTGAAAAGTAACATCTAACTGATTCCATCAACTGACTCACAGAAGATTAAACTAAGTAACTGTCAAACTAAGGAAAGGAAATAACTTCTCTTTATTCAATAACTAATTTCAAATCTTTCATTTCAGCTGAATGATACAAGTAACTGTCTAACTAATTAACTGCAGATTATTACAACGTACATTTAACATATACGAATGTCATTCATTGCATAAATGAAAGTAAGATTAAAAAGAATTGCATGTACCTGGATTTATGAGTGAGGAAGAAATGCATTTGACATCATCATCTTACTATTATACTTGGCTTCTTTAGCAATGAGGGAAAGAGAATTATCATCAGGGGCTTTACCGCCCAACCAAGACCTACTGGTCTCCCGAGTTTCTTCAACTGAAGAACCCGCCCTTCACGAGGGTAATCAACATGGATCAATTTATCATCATGTCTCTGAGCCTGGTGTCCATGAACCTATACTGCTGGTCGATCCCTCTTCTGTAGGTTCCTCCTAACCAGAATAATCATTCTGACCAGAGTATATCTAGAACATGAAAGCTGACTTTGCCGAACTGGCATCTACCTTGGCCAAGGATTTTAATTGCTTTCTGGCACCACTGTGTTGATTACTTTGACACTACTATGTTGATGCCTCTGGCACTACTGTGCCGACTTCTTTGGCACTATTGTGCCGTCAACAATCACCCTTGCTCGACATGACAACTCTTAGATTAAGTTTCTTATTTCTTGCATTATTAAGAAGTATCAATCTTCCCTATGGTTCATAACTTAGGAATTTATTGTTAATATCTTATCATAAATAATATGCTTTCATCTTAAAAGAAAGAGAGGGAGATTAGGTATATAAGCTTTCTCTTCATATTATATTCGGTTAGATCTTAACCCTCGTGGAAATGTATTAGGATGAATTCAGCTAAACACAATCCAAATCTTAATTAGATTTTAAGTATTTTCCAAAGTAATTCCCAAAACAATCAGGGGAGTATAGATAGGTCTAAACACAGACAGCAGATAAGAAAAACAAGGATTAGGTTCCATCATTCAAATGACTACAATTCAACTATTATAAATTAAAGGAAGAGAAGTATTTTGAGCTAATCTAGTAACAAGAAGATGTACGATTCCAGACTGGTGACGCTAGTCAGCGACAACAAAATTATGTATCCAGATTTATTTATCGATATCTAACATAGAGAAGGTTAAACCCATTACTTGTGTGAGTAAAGAAGTTGGATATTGAATACAATGCTCTTCACTTCGGTCTTCAAGAGAGCACCGACGCTTCTAGATGAGAGTGAAGTTCCACACGTGAGACAATATATCAACTCCACTCCTCTGGTTTGATGACACGAAGACCAAAACTCCAATCGCAAATGATTTCCAATAACAACTCAAAGATCTTGGCATGTTAAAGGTATACTCTTACCAGACCAAACTACAAAAGACGGTGCAGATTTTGAACATGGCAGAGAAGATTTTTCTAAGAGTTTTTCAAGAAGATTGGGTTATTCACAGAATTCAGATGACCCTGTTAATCATAAGAGTGACTACCAAATTTGGAACAAGGCTCTTATCAGTTGAGTTTAGAAAGGGAAAAGAAATCCCTTACCAATTTAAATGTTTCGGAACTAGGTTTGAGATTAAGTGAGTTTCCAGTTCACTACCGAATAACCACAATTATAAAATGTTTCCAAGGTTGGAAATTTGAATGGAGGTAATGCTTCTCAATTTAGATGAATTGATCTCATAAAATTGATGGTTAAGGTTACAGGATGCCCTTGACGGAGTCTAACTCAAAAACAAAGTAAAATAAAGATTTAATTCAACAACATGACTCTACATCTTGCAGGAGACGGAAATAATATAGCCGTAGACATAGTCTAGTCACACCAATTAAAATGGTTTCTCATAACCAGACTTTACCAGAGCAAGGGCGTTCTTAACTTTAACAGAAATAATTTTTAATGTAAACTCATAAATAACATTCCAAACAAATTTCAAAGAAAATATCAACTAATTTTTCTCAACGTGCCTAGTCACTCGTCTGAAGCTTGGCTATGTAGAGAATCCCTTGCTATCTACTGGTCGCTCAAACAACACCTACAACTTCATCGATATACCCATATTGTTATTCGACTCCTCATCGGCTTGATTCAAGCTAGTTTTCCCTACGCTAGCCAGACGATGATGGGCTCCTTTGGATGAAATTGTCAGAAACTGACGAAGTAGACGAAAATTAAAATAAATAAAAAATGGAACCCAATCCTTGGCGGAAGAATTATAATGGTCCTTCAACAGACAGAGAAGAGTTTAGTTTTTCCCAAAAATCTTGAGATAAAGAATGAAGAAGAGGGAATTTTCCCTGTGATTTTCCCCTTCTTTCTTTCAAAAGACTGACCAATGATATATGAGTTCGTCCTTCCCCCTCCATTCTAGAATCTATTGAGACGTCTTGAATTCCCGGCGTTAGACATCTTGAATTCCCGGCATTACAAAAATGGAGTGGCTAGGTACTCTGCCTCCGTAGAACCGACGACATTAACCCACACGACTCAAAATTTGCATGAGACGTTACAAGAGATTGTTATCAATTTTCTTCTATTTATTTATATAAGCACTTTATTAATGTATTGCTTTAAATTCCTTTGGTTTCATTACGGAGTGCTCTACTAACAAACCCGACGGCTCACTCCCACACATAATCAAGCCTCAATAATATTTATCAAATTTTATTATTTAATTTATTTTGCTTTATTAATAGAAAATCTCTTCTTTTGTTTATAATTAAAATACCTTTGATAAGTATTTCTTTTAATTTCGACTTACAAATCAATATTTATTATTTAGACCAAGGCCAAGGTTATGTCGTTGCATTGTCATACACTACCCAGAGTTTGATGACAAATAGATCCTTGTCAACTACGTCCTCTCCCTGACGATATTTCCCTTTCTCTCCTAGGGTCAACGATCCTGCATCCACTGACAAGGATTAGGGTTAGATCATTCTCAACGGCTAAATAGTATGAATTTGAATTAAATATCATGATCTCTTTCAATTTCATACGAACAATAATTTCACTTGTAAAATAAAGAGTTCGTTAACATTTCAGTTACGATAAAAGAACGACTATTGCATTCTCAACGTCATAATCACTTGAAAGCAGTTATTTGCAACTGACATTACATTTGAAATACATAACCAAACATACAATCTCAATGTAAGGGATGTAACATACTCCTCCCCTTAAGAATCATCGTCCTCGATGATTGCTTATTCTAAATTTAAACATAACATTAACATAACATAACATAAATAAAGTGTTCTCAATTGTTCAACAAAAGATAAGAGAAATATCTGAAAGATTTGTTCATAATTCCCTCCAAGTGGCATTTATTTAGATTTTCTATCAGTTAATAGTTTCCACCAATCTTTCCTAATTGGTTTAATTTGTTTTTCCATTTTAGATATCATTCATGGACTAATGCTAATCCTATCTCTTAGCTTACCTAGCTTACAAGAATTTGGCATCTTTTCTATCCAAAGTTTCATTTGTGAATAGCTTGATAGTAGAATTATAGAAGTTGTTATAACAAATATCTTGAGGGCGAATACTCTCCCTAAATATAGCAACCAATTACTTTTAACACAAGTTTACCAAGAGAATTTCACCAAAGGTTAACATCACCTTCACCTTTCTAGTGGAAAGGTTTTCATCAAGCACCAATTTCATTTATCTAAACATTATTTTAATAACCTTTTATGTAAATACAAAAGAAAGATCAGAATTCGCTTTTCAATTTAACTATCCTCCAAGTCTTGGTATGCCTTTGAAAGGAAAAGTTTTCTCCCTTTATTTTCCATCTGAGCTCTGGTGTGTACCCTCACTTAACCAACTCTGTCGCACTACTAAGGATACCCTCCTACTAAGTACGACAATTCTAGTTAGCTAAATGTCTGGAGTATAAGTTCACCATCCGGCTTGACTTGGAGAGACTATTCACCTAGGCTTACTAGACTACCTGTCCGCCCACAAACCATAACACAAGTTTTCCTTCTTTGTAAGGTTAAGAACATACAAGTATATTT
This sequence comes from Sequoia sempervirens, assembly GCA_007258455.2. Classification (NCBI taxonomy): domain Eukaryota; kingdom Viridiplantae; phylum Streptophyta; class Pinopsida; order Cupressales; family Cupressaceae; genus Sequoia; species Sequoia sempervirens. The sequence goes on from VDFB02019760.1 coordinate 27,914, forward strand.
CTTAAAATTTTCTTTCTTACAAAATTCATCAGAGGCCCATCCAGGACATGATAGAGATGTTCATTTCATCAAACATGGTGAACAACCAAAAAAAAGATTCTCAGGTAACCCCCACAATACTTAGCTTTATATCAAATTATAATCAGTATTAATTTCATCAATATCCCAAAGAATGAACTTATTCTCGGCATTAGTCCAATTTTGACCAACTGGCTCAAAATAACAATCTTCAATTTTTCGATAGTCAACCATTTCAGATGTAAATAAAATAATAGCATACCTTGCCAATATTAAAAAGGAATTTTACCAAACTCCAAAGAAGTGCCATGCACTACATGACTTGACTAAGTCACTAACAAGGAAGTAGATTGTTGCACTGTTATCAGTCCTTCCAAAAACTTACAAAAGGTTGAGAATGAGTTATAAACACATCGAACAATAAGTCCCTCAAAACTTTCATCTTTACTTGTGCTTAATTACAACAATTGGTTTTTCTCACGATTCTCAGTGAACAATTATTTCCTAGTTCTATACCATTTTCTTCGCATTTCATGCCCATATACCACCTCTTGAGAAAACAATAATGCCATCCTTGTCAACTGGGGTATGAAATGTTTTTCCCAAAAAAAAAGAGCTCAGTATATCTATCCAACCAAAGTATTGCGTGGTGAAACATATGTAGTATATACATATTCAGGTATGTGTGCTTCTGTTCCTAACATGTGCTAAGATACATACTTAATGATCAACAATGATTGAGTGAAACTAAGAAACCAATCCAATATCCTTTGTATCAAGTATCCTTCGGATAAGGAGTACCATAAACCTATGGATTTGTATATTCCTTTGCTGCCATCACTAAAATTACCACTAGCATAGATGCTATAGTTAAAGACATCAGAGTCATTATGCCATTGACAGGTGTTGCCAAGAAGATCTATAATAACCTTGTAGAAAAACAAGCCTTGTGTCATATTTTGAACTGCAACACTCACATTCTTATTAACTCATAACACTTATCTTATATCTCTTCTCAGGTAAGTAACAATAACTAAGCATGTCTAAGTTGCAAATTTTATCAAAATCACATATAAACTTGGTGTATCAAACATAAATGTTTTTACGAATTTACACATTCACACAAGCTGTCTGCTTAACTGCTCCATCACCATTGTACCATTCAAGAGCTGAATTTTGAACAATAAACCTATGTGACAAGAGGTCAATGAGGGTTTTGAAAAAAAATAAAAAAAAATTTAACTCTTTTCATTTTACTTTGTGTCTTCAAGAGATGATCTAGCTGGTACTCACTATCACCTTAATCATGTTGTTGTTGTCTTCATTAGCTCTATTCGCAAGGAAATGTATTTGTAGTGCCAATCATAGAAACCTGTCCAGGAGTTCTACTAATGATGCTTATCCAAGATTTGTATGATCATATAGATCTGCACCATGAATTTATTGCCACTGGCCTAAACACAATCACTGCTAAGATGAGGAACCAATATCATCTGAAGTTCTTGGAAAAATAAATATATGAGATAACTATAACGCACCATATAAGCCAATACTTCCTGAGGTACCATAAAAATCAAAGTTCTTTCTTGTTGATTGTCATGTAAATATGTTTTGGGACCTGATAAAAAAAAAAGTCCATACGTAATTCATTAAAGAACACAGTGAATACTCTGTTTGTCATAAAGTCAATAATTCCTCTAACAAGTATTTATCATTCTAGTAACTTTTCCTTCCATGTATGTAGATAACAAACTTGTCACCTTAAGTTGTCCACCATCTTGTCATATTGTATCTACATTTCATGCTGCTCGTGACAACAAATTTCTGTCATAACAAAACAAATCCTACAACTCCTGATTTATTGGTCTAATGAAGAACCAAAAGTGATATCCTCAAACAACTTAATTTGTGATCTTACAATATTATCAATACGAGGTAACTCCTCTTCCATGAAGTAATTAAACATCCATTCAATTACTGACTCATTCTTCTAGACTCCACAAAGGAATTAAAAGATAAAACACTAATCTGCTTCCCCTTTTCTCAAGCTATCTTTCATGCAACAACATGTTGTCCTTAACTATTCTTTTTCTTATCATCTTGATCCTTTGATTCCACTTGGCTCTTTCTGAACCATCTAGAAGTTAGACCAAAGTTCATCTTATCTTGATATAATTTTAAGAATTTTCAACACTTAGATGCCCCTGCACCCAGTTGATTGCTTCTGGATCTTCCCATTCTTAAGTCCATAATTTTTTCAAAATAAGCTATTATTTAGGTTTTGATCATAATCTCGATACCTTAGGCATACCTTGCATTAGATAGAATGGTTTCATACAAGTACTTGATAACTCAAATTACTTCTAGGAGCATTTAATGGTTACAAGCAAAATTGTTTACAAATTTTATTATCACTTCTTGAGACAAATTTAATACCAAAGGGTTACAAAAAGGCTATCACTCCTTGTGATAGGCTCAGTAAAAGATTTGATTATAGGATTGGCTATCACTTCCTGTGATAGACTCTATTACATAATTGTTTACAGTAACTATCACTTCCTGTGATAGATCCAATACAAAGATGTTTACAAAAATAACTATCACCTCCTATGATAGATTTTTAATGCGAAATAACTACCACTCACTGTGATAGATTCAAAGCAAAGGTTTACAAGGTTCACAAGGTTGATTTCAATTTTTTTGAGTTGCATGATGAGCCCCGAGGTTCAGTGTCGAACCTGGTAGCTCTGATACCATATGTAACAACCTATCCAGTCTACGGTTTTAAAAATTCAACCATCTATCGGTTTCAGCCGAAGAACAACTAACTTGTTTTCATTCTAGGGTTTTCAAATCGTTTCAACTAACTTCTGAGTTTTCAGTTTCAGCTGAAAAGTAACATCTAACTGATTCCATCAACTGACTCACAGAAGATTAAACTAAGTAACTGTCAAACTAAGGAAAGGAAATAACTTCTCTTTATTCAATAACTAATTTCAAATCTTTCATTTCAGCTAAATGATACAAGTAACTGTCTAACTAATTAACTGCAGATTATTACAACGTACATTTAACATATACGAATGTCATTCATTGCATAAATGAAAGTAAGCTTAAAAAGCATTGCATGTACCTGGATTTATGAGTGAGGAAGAAATGCATTTGACATCATCATCTTACTATTATACTTGGCTTCTTTAGCAATGAGGGAAAGAGAATTATCATCAGGGGCTTTACCACCCAACCAAGACCTACTGGTCTCCTCAGTTTCTTCAACTGAAGAACCCGCCCTTCACGAGGGTAATCAACATGGATCAATTTATCATCATGTCTCTGAGCCTGGTGTCCATGAACCTATACTGCTGGTTGATCCCTCTTCTGTAGGTTCCTCCTAACCAGAAGAATCATTCTGACCAGAGTATATCTGGAACATGAAAGCTGACTTTGCCGAACTGGCATCTACCTTGGCCAAGGATTTTAATTGCTTTCTGGCACCACTGTGTCGATTACTCTGACACTACTGTGTCGATGCCTCTGGCACTATTGTGCCGACTTCTTTGGCACTATTGTGTCGTCAACAATCACCCTTGCTCGACATGACAACTCTTAGATTAAGTTTCTTATTTCTTGCATTATTAAGAAGTATCAATCTTCCCTATGGTTCATAACTTAGGAATTTATTGTTAATATCTTATCATAAATAATATGCTTTCATCTTAAAAGAAAGAGAGGGAGATTAGGTATATAAGCTTTCTCTTCATATTATATTCGGTTAGATCTTAACCCTCGCGGAAATGTATTAGGATGAATTCAGCTAAACACAATCCAAATCTTAATTAGATTTTAAGTATTTTCCAAAGTAATTCCCAAAACAATCAGGGGAGTATAGACAGGTCTAAAAACAGACAACAGATAAGAAAAACAAGGATTAGGTTCCATCACTCAAATGACTACAATTCAACTGTTATAAATTAAAGGAAGAGAAGTATTTTGAGCTAATCTAGTAACAAGAAGATGTACGATTCCAGACTGGTGACGCTAGTCAGCGGCAACAAAATTATGTATCCAGATTTATTTATCGATATCTAACATAGAGAAGGTTAAACCCGTTACTTGCGTGAGTAAAGAAGTTGGATATTGAATACAATGCTCTTCACTTCGATCTTCAAGAGAGCACCGATGCTTCTAGATGAGAGTGAAGTCCCACGCGTGAGACAATATATCAACTCCACTCCTCTGGTTTGATGACACGAAGACCAAAACTCCAATCGCAAATGATTTCCAATAACAACTCAAAGATCTTGGCATGTTAAAGGTATACTCTTACCAGACCGAACTACAAAAGACGGTGCAGATTTTGAACATGGCAGAGAATATTTTTCTAAGAGTTTTTCAAGAAGACTGGGTTATTCACAGAATTTAGATGACCCTGTTAATCATAAGAGTGACTACCAAATTTGGAACAAGACTCTTATCAGTTGAGTTTAGAAAGGGAAAATAAATCCCTTACCAATTTAAATGTTTCAGAACTAGGTTTGAGATTAAGTGAGTTTCCAGTTCACTACCGAATAACCACAATTATAAAATGTTTCCAAGGTTGGAAATTTGAATGGAGGTAATGCTTCTCAATTTAGATGAATTGATCTCATAAAATTGATGGTTAAGGTTACAGGATGCCCTTGACAGAGTCTAACTCAAAAACAAAGTAAAATAAAGATTCAATTCAACAACATGACTCTACATCTTGCAGGAGACGGAAATAATATAGCCGTAGACATAGTCTGGTCACACCAATTAAAATGGTTTCTCATAACCAGACTTTACCAGAGCAAGGGTGTTCTTAACTTTAACAGAAAGAATTTTTAATGTAAACTCATAAATAACATTCCAAACAAATTTCAAAGAAAATATCAACTAATTGTTCTCAACGTGCCTGGTCACTCGTCTGAAGCTTGGCTATGTAGAGAATCCCTTGCTATCTACTGGTCACTCAAACAACACCTACAGCTTCATCGATATACCCAGATTGTTATTCGACTCCTCGTCGGCTTGATTCAAGCTAGTTTTCCCTACGCTGGCCAGACGATGATGGGCTCCTTTGGATGAAATTGTCAGAAACTGACGGAGTAGACGAAAATTAAAATAAATAAAAAATGGAACCCAATCCTTGGTGGAAGAATTATAATGGTCCTTCAACAGACAGAGAAGAGTTTAGTTTTTCCCAAAAATCTTGAGATAAAGAATGAAGAAGAGGGAATTTTCCCTGTGATTTTCCCCTTCTTTCTTTCAAAAGACTGACCAACGATATATGAGTTCATCCTTCCCCCTCCATTCTGGAATCTATTGAGACGTCTTGAATTCCTGACATTACAAAAATGGAGTGGCAAGGTACTCTGCCTCCGCAGAACCGACGGCATTAACCCACACGACTCGAAATTTGCATGAGACGTTACAAGAGATTGTTATCAATTTTCTTCTATTTATTTATATAAGCACTTTATTAATGTATTGCTTTAAATTCCTTTGGTTTCATTATGGAGTGCTCTACTAACAAACCCGACGGCTCACTCCCACACATAATCAAGCCTCAATAATATTTATCAAATTTTATTATTTAATTTATTTTGCTTTATTAATTGCAAATCTCTTCTTTTGTTTATAATTAAAATACCTTTGATAAGTATTTCTTTTAATTTAGACTTACAAATCAATATTTATTATTTAGACCAAGGCCAAGGTTATGCGTTGCATTGTCATACACTACCCAGAGTTTGATGACAAATAGATCCTTGTCAACTACGTCCTCTCCCTGACGATATTTCCCTTTCTCTCCTGGTGTCAACGATCCTGCATCCAGTGACAAGGATTAGGGTTAGATCGTTCTCAACGTCTAAATAGTATGGATTTGAATTAAATATCATGATCTCTTTCAATTTCATACAAACAATAATTTCACTTGCAAAATAAAGAGTTCGTTAACATTTCAGTTACGATAAAAGAACGACTATTGCATTCTCAACGTCATAATCACTTGAAAGCAGTTATTTGCAACTGACATTACATTTGAAATACATAACCAAACATACAATCTCAATGTAAGGGATGTAACGCCTTCCGAAACATTTCCAATGTGAGCACTATATCTATGACACAGGTTGGGAGAAGGAAAGGTTTTCCAGTAAAACCCTGCATCCGGAGAATCATAAAATCCTTGCCTAAGAACCAATCACAAGAAGGGGTGAAACTTTGCATATATCAAGTCTACTCCTTATCAATCCAAATTATATCATTCTTTTTTATTAGATCATGCAAGATCGGAGCTATGAAATAGTCTGAAAATGCATAATAATCATATGATGTGGAAAGATAAGGTGTCCACGTGGACACTCGCTTCCTTTTATTTTTCTCATCAAAAATTGATAACGGAAAATACCGGGTGAATAATTCTGGGTTCTAATGCAGAAACATGTGGACCAGGAAAGAAAGAAACCTAAATTTTTTCTCCGCTTGGTAATTCTATATTTGTTGTATCATTTCTTCTACCATAAACTCAACAAAATCGTACTAGAAGAGATCGTGTTGCTTTCGAAATTGGAATGGCAATCCCAGTTGAAAAGTTTCAATCTTCTCATCGAAGTCTCAACTGCACAAAAAAGTTAGCATAGACATGGAATCCTATAGATCATGGTGTAGCGCACCGCGCGACAACGGAATACTTGTAGTTTAGTGGCTAGGATGCCTTTCCTACCAGTCTCCTCCAACAAGAACTCTGAGTTCTTTTTCATCCTCTTCCATATTTTCTCTCCTTTGCCAGGGTGAAAGGACTTGATATTCTCTCTTCTCTTACTTGGGTCTGGGATGCATAACATGTGCCAGACGACCTATGGAGTGATGTGCACCCTTAACATGTAGCCTTCAATGTAGTGGGTATTAGGATTATAACGCTGGATAGCAACATCAACTACCTTCGGGAAATAGTGCCCCAGTGGGACCATGTATTGAGGGAGACCATTGTACTAAAATTTCTTCATCATAGATTGGACCATCTTTGGTGCCGATAACCTTGCACAAGCTACCTCTCTGAGGGGCTTAGGGTTTTTCATGAGTCATGGATCGTAGATATTATCCCATTTTTGTTCAACCCTTTTCTAGTTTTTTCAATTCTTGGGCCTATTCAGTTCTTCTGTATAAGCCCTTTTTGGCCTACTGGGTATACCAAGCGTAGAATACACCACATCCTCATAGAGATATACCTCCTCTAAAGAACATATGATTATAAACAACTCTTGGGTAATTTCCTCTTGCATTGGCTGAGATGAAGTCTCCGACATTTTTCTTTCTTTGAAGATCTCTGCAAGTTCCTGGCTCTGTAATTTTTCTCGGCTCTAGATACACAGAAGAAGAACAACTCTGCACTTTTAGCTTTGGCGTTTGTGAAAAGACTTTGAAATATAAACCTTCTCATGCAATATTTGGCAACCTTTCCTTAAGGTGGTAGGCGAAAGCATGGCTTTTGCATTTAATTTGGCATGTACCATTAATTTTGCAATTTGTGCAAACTGAACTACTTGCCATTTTGAGGCGACCGGACTTCATCAGTGCGTTTGGAAATCATGTGATATGTTGTGATCCCCTTGGAACTTGAGCTGGCTATTTTCTTTCTAATCTTGCATCAGCATGCACTAGTAATTAATATCTTGGCCAGAATGATTATGCTAAAGCAAACGATCATGGCCTAAAAAGATCTGAATATTGCCTTGGGCTCTGGGAAACACTTGTGAGGTGACACAATAGCCTACGGCCATACGTCTTATTGTCCATGAGTGCCACATTTTAAAGCTAATTAATTAGCTCCTATTAATCTAGCACACATTTAGCCATACTCTCACAAATGCAACTGGCCCGAAAATGTGAGCAAATGTAGGCACACATTTCAAGTTAACAACTAGCTTATTATCATGTTTTCTCAAAATTGATTAGCATGCTTCTTGTCATTTTTTCTATAAATAGGCCAATAAGTGGTGAGGAAATCATACTTAGCGTTAGAGAAGTGATAGGTCAGTAGCAAATTTTTAAGCAAGCCTTCTCATAGGTTAGGTGATAGATAAATTTCAATATTAGCTCAAAAACATAGGAATAGTGTCAGAACTATGGACACTCTAGTTCGTTTAACCTCATATTAGTCACAGACGATATTCCTAGGGGAGGTTTCTACTAGGAGGCTAAAACGTATGACCAAGAATAAGCATTCTTTGGTCCTGATAGCTATAAAGTGGGTTCTGGGTAAAGACTGCATAGAGTATGAGGACAAGTATCAAGTGAACACTGACATATGCTCCCACTTCATGGTGTCCATGCTGGACATCAACATCCCCCGACCTCTTATCCTGAAACTTGTTAAAGAAATCTTCCCCAAAAAGTACCTGAATGGTCTCGGTGAGGTTGTTGCTCATGCTGCCTATGGAGTAGGTCTGCCGTCAGCCAACGACCTCTGTCGCTTTATCAAAGAAGAAGTTGTAGTCATTTGGCTATTGTTTCTCAGTGGATTCTACCTACAGACACGCATGAGCACCAATAGAGGGTTACTCAGGCCTTACATTTCTTGTTGTGCAACTACAATGTAATACCCTTCTATGACGTAGATTGGTATACTGATTTCAGGAACCTAGTATTCCCCCTGCTAATGGTAGTTGTGTCGAATGATGCTGTTAGTGTTGTCGAAGAACCTGTGGATGAGGAAGAGGTGGATGCTGTTGTTAATGCATCAATTTCTGCCAGCCATGCCTTTGGATGAAAACCCCCTTGCCTGCTCAAAAATGTCTCCCCGTTTACTCTATTTTCCGCTACTACTAAGATTACTTGCTTTATAGCTTGTATATAAGCCTGAAAAAAGGCTATCATATATAATAATTCAAATACTTGTAAATTTTGGACTGTGGCTTCCCCGCCACTTTTTCAATGTAAAGAATATATATAAGTAGATGTATATCCTTTTAAAGAAAGTCCATGTTCTTTCCTTGATTTTGTATTTCAATTTTATGGGCTCTCAACTTTGATTCTGTTATTTTTGTGCACATGGGTGTGTTTTGTGTAAAGCAATCCTGGTATTCCACCCTTCGTAATAATGGGTTAATTTCACAGAAGCATAAACTAATTTCGAAAAAGACCGGCCAAAGAAATGAAAATAAAATAAAAGCACTATTCACATATATACAAAAATAGAGCTCAGTGCCTAATGTAATAGCTTAAGATGAATTCCATAGACCGGGATTCCTAAGGGTTCCTATTCCATATTTTTCAGCTCAAAAGTGTTATGTTCTTTGCACTGAATGATTTTAAAGGGGCCCTCCCATAGGCTATCAAATTTACCATGTTGACCTGGCTTAGTAGCCCTTTTATGACACTTTAGCACTAAGTCTCTGCATTTTAGACCTTGGTCGGAAGCCTTCTTGTCAAACCATCTCTTAACCACCTGTTGATGGTTTGTCATGGCTGTTAAGGAATTCTCTCTTTTTTCCTATACTTCTAATAGTTCGACAAGCCAAATCTCCATGGCGTCATTTTGTTCTATCTCGAGAGATTTCAACAATTGTAGTGCTAAAATCTCCATGGATATAGGTAATAGTGCCTCCTTCCCGTATACCAAATCATAAGGCGAAGTCTTAAGTACTTGCTTAGGAGTTATGTGGTTTTCCTAAAGCATTGTTCAAAGGTTTTTATGCCATTCCCTCTGGTGTTCCGAACCAATCCTTTTAAGGAGTTGAACTAGGCTCTTGTTTGTTGACTCCGCTAGACCATTTTCCTGTTGGTAATAGTTTGATGATGTCTTGAGGAATATGCCATTCTTCAATGCAAAGTGACATACCTTTGTGCCTAAGAAAGCTCTGGCATTATCTAAAATGATAGTTTTTGGAGGGCCGAACCTTGTCACCAGTTCCTCACAGAAATCTACAATCTCTATTTTTGTTGCACTTTTAAGCGGAACCACCTCTGTCCATCTTGTGAAATAATCCTTTGTGGTTAGAATCCACTTGTGTCCAGTGCTAGAAATTGGGTTGATCATTCCGATGAAGTCCTAGCCCCATTGTGCAAATGGTTCATCTGCCACTATGGGTTTGAGGGGCATTGCAGAATTCTTCCTTTTGTTAGTAAAGAACTGACATTTTTTGCAAGACTTCACCAAAGAGTGAGAGTCCTTAAAAAGTGTAGGCCAATAATAGCCAACACACATGATTTTAATGGTGGTGGTCTTAGTAGAGAAATGTATGCCCATATCACTATTGTGGAATGTATCGAGGATCCTCTTTGCTTGCTCCAAAGTGACACATCGTAGGAGAACACCATTGAAATTCCTTTTGAAAAGGACTCCCTCTATTAGCGTATATCCGTAATTTTGTAGCAGGTAATATCTCCTTTTTTGGGATGAGAGAACTGGCGGATACTTTCTGGTTTGCATGAACCTCATTCTATTAGTTAGCCAATTGTCTTCTAATTCTAATTCATTTATCAAGACAAGCTCCGGCTGCTCGTCTGCGGCAGGTACCTCCTTGTTCTGTACCATGTACTCACACAGTCCTCTTCCTTTAATAGTTTTAGTAGGCTTGAATTCAATGTCATATTCAAGGATCTTGGTGATCCAATTAGCCCTTTTTTCTATGATCTCCCCTTCCATGATATATTTATGCACACTAGAATGTGTGACATATACAAGCACCCTGTTGTAGGAAATTAGATGGCAGAACTTTTTAAGTCCCTTCACTATTGCAAAGGCCTACCTTTCAATGAAATTATAATTTTCCTTATATTCCTTTAGGGTTCAAGAGTAGAATGCCACTAGATGTTCTCCTCTTCATTCATCGTCCTTTTGGGTTAGGACAGTAGCGATACTGGACATGCTACTGAACGAATACATTATAAAATCTTTGGATTGATCTAGATTAACCAGCATCAGAGCTGTGGAAATAGATTCCTTGAATCTTTCAAAAGCTTCCTGAGCTTCAGTCATCCACTTGAATGTTTGATATTTCTTCAGCATCAAGGTGATCGACCTAATTATTCCCGAGAAATCAAAAATAAACTTGCTGAAAAAATTTACTTTGCCCAGGAAAGACTAAAAACCTTTCTTATTTACTGGAAGGGGAAGTTCTTTGATAGCCTTTACTCATTCGGGGTCAATTGAAACACCTTCTTTAGACACAACATGCCCCAACAACTTACCCTGCGGTACTCCGAATACACATTTCTTCGGGTTTAGGGAAACTCTGAGCTCCTGGCACTTTTGAAAAAGTAATTCTAAATGATCAAAATGATCATCTTTAGATTTAGAGAATACAATAAGATCATCCAAATAAATTAGAATAAACTTATTGATTAGTTCACTGAAAGCAATGTCCATCACCCACTCGAATGTCGCTCCTACATTGGATAAACCAAAAGGCATTTTAGCATATGCAAATGTTCCCCACTTTTTGGTGAATGTAGTCTTGTGTTGATCCTCTTCTTTAACTCAGATCTGATTGTAGCCGGAGAAACCATCCAGGAAAGAAAATATTTCCGATCCTACGACCGTTTGTAGGATTGACTCCATAGAAGGCAGAGGATAGTGGTCTTTTATAGATGCTCTGTTTAGGTCTCGAAAGTCCACACAAAAGTGGATATCTCCATTCTTCTTTCGGTCTAGGACCAAATTTGATACCCAAGTACTATGCTTGATTGGGAAGACAATGCATGACTCAATAAGCTTAGTTAGCTCTTGCACCATTAGGGCTTCAATTTTAGGGTCGACTAGCCTCTATTTCTATTGGACTAGTTTTGCACCTTCTGTTAGCTCAATAATGTGTTGAATGATGTCAGGATCATATCCCTCCAGATCATCATAGGACCAAGCCACTACTCCATATTTTTCATAGAAATTGATGAGTCTTTCTTTATCATGGTGTGGGACATTTTTCTCGACTCGAAGATTCCTACCTTCGAAGACCTGAAGGTCCACATAATCACTTTTGTCTGCTACCAACTTCCATTTATCATTTCAGGCATCATCGCAATCAAATTTTTTTTGAGAGTAACCAATCCTTTCAGAAGGTTATTAGATTTGAGCAGCATAATTTGTCCTTCATAAGCCTTGACAATCTTTGATTGAAGTTGATCAATGAACTCTCCTAAGTGCTGGATAAATGAGGCAATGTGTTCATTGCTTTCAAAAACTTGCCAACTTTGATCATTGTCAGGAATCGCTAGTCGGACTAGTACTCATACTGAATGTTCATTATGAAGAAGGTCAGAGACAGGATCAAACTGAGCACCAATCACAACCATACGATCTGCATTGCTATTTTGTCCTCGCTGAATAGTCTTGATGTTGAAAGCTTCAAAACCATGAATCAGGTCCCAGACTCGATGTTGATAGGATCTCATGCGGAAATTATTTTCTACAGAAACTCCTTGGACTTGGTTAACTACTAGTTCAAAATCTCTGAACACAACTACTTATTTAATTCCCATTCATTCTGCAAGGCTCAAACCTTGAACCAATCCTTCATATTCAGCCTCATTGTTTGAACAAGAAAAATGAAAATGGAAGGACCTCAACAATTTTTTATTTTGTGGGGATATTAGATATATCCCTACTCCAACACCCACTTTGCTTCTTGCTTCATCAAAGTACAATGTCCATAGCTCATTTTCTTGGCTACCTTTGGATTCTTTGGTGACCCTCGAAAGCACTTGGTTTTCATCATAAATTACATATGTTCCCAATCCTGTAGCATGATAATTGTTGAAAGGATCATTGTCTATGTGTTCGCTCAACAGAGCATCTTATTTATCATTTCGATCTCTACTCACCTTCTCTTCCTCTAGCAATTCAACGCAATACATTTATTGCTTGGTGATAGAGGTATGTGCGGCTTCAAAATTGATCAGGGCTTCATCAACTACATGTTCAAAATGTAAAGCCTCCAATTCTATCTTCATTTTTTCTCTGTGTTTGGTCCTAAGTATCAGATGTGACCAATCCAAGGACAAGTATTTTTCCACCTTTGAAGTAAATTCTTGGGATAGACAGAGACCAAACATAGGAGGAACATCTATGATGACCATGTCCTGTGGGACCGTAATACTAGGACAAGAAAATAGAGTTAAAGGAAGCGCTTTGATGACACCTACAGTCTCAACTTTATTCCCATCAAGCTACATTACCCCTCCTTTCATAGATTCATAGCTAAGTCCCAAAGCTTTGACTATCTGTTTAGGAAAAATTGTGGTACTAGCACCATAATCAATCATAGCGTTGTCCAATAACTTCTTTCCTATAATGAGAGTCAAGAAGAAGGGCTGAGGTTTCAACTTATTCCAATCCTCGATAGGGGATTTATTTGTATTATTTGTAAGGACTCTAGCTAGCGGTATTTGATAGATAACCTCTACACTACCAAACGGCTTTGTTGGTGCCTGGTTGACCTCTTCTTGAAGCACCTTCTGTAATAGCGTCTTTTGTTTTGGGATAGCTAGAATGTCCCATAGAGACACATTAGCAGATGATTTATTCAATTGCTCTACAACATTAAAAGGTGAAAAACTCAGAGGTTTCTACTCCTTGGTTCTTTCTATAATAATTTCCTTCTGTGGTTGAGAAGGTGAAGGGCCGGTTGAAGTACTGGGAATCTGATCAGAAACACCTTTGAGTTGCGGGCTGTCCAGATGCAAAACAACTGACTCACCGGTGGATATCCTCTTTGAGTGTGTGTTATAATCAACTGAACTTGTGGTGTTTTGGATATGAACGTGTCATTAGCAAACACTATTTCTTCTTCCTCCATCCAAGAGAAGAGTGCATGATCAGGAGCAATATCAAATTCTTATTCTAAAGACTTCCCTTGCATTTGCACGGTAAGGACCGCACTCTCCATTTGTGGTGAGGCATATACATAACCCCCATTTTTCATTGCCATGCCTTGCTTGCATTGTTCTACCACCTTTTGTTGTAAGTTTCCATGTGGACAGTTCTGAGGCATATATGCATCGCTGCAGGGGAAGCACCATGGATTGATATCATCAATAAGGTTGTTCTGTCCTATAATTAATTCCCTACTCAAGCTTGGTGACACGCCCGTCAGTAGAGTAGGCACCGACACCATTTGGTTTGCAGTCGGGGCTGGTGGATTAGCATGAGGCGTGCCCTGGTATTGATTCTATTGATAAGAAGACCACCTGCCTTGATAGTTTTGATATGCAGGCTTCAGAGGCATTGCTTGGTTCTGCTTAAGAGTGGTTATATCATTTTCTATGGTTTGCAACATCTCTTTGAGGTCGTTCATTTCATCTTTGGAAGAACTTGATGTAGAAGCCACATAGGTGTACATTGACTAGACAGTTGCGGGCACGCTAGTTGATGCGACCTCTTGCACGGAGATCGATATTTCAAGGAATATTGGCATAATAGGTCGAGGAGGCAATTTTTTGCAATCTATTAAATGATTCTCAACTTTGATAGCGATACCATAAGCATCTGGTAGAGTGGCTCCTCCCAAAGAATTGATCATCACAGAAATGTCAGAATTGATGGACTTTAGATAAAATATAAATACCAACTTAGGAGTCGGGTGTATGGTAACATGAATCCTCTGCCAATTTGTGTGAAATCTGTAAGAAAAGCTAAGTGCAGAAACAACTCTCCTAATGTCAAAAACTCAAGGAAGAATTCTAAATACTTTTGAATTTTATAATTACAGTCTAATTAAGATGCACTTGAAGGAGATAACGGATACAGAGAATTAAACATACACATATGAACACCAGATTTATGTGGGAAAACCCTTACGGGAGAAAAACCCACCACACCAAGAAAACCCCTTTGTATTACAGTAATGAAATTACATACAGAGTACAAGCTTGAATTTGTGATGTCAAATTACAACAGCTTTCACAATGATCAACCTTACTATAGAACATTCAAGTCACAATATTTCTCAGAATCAAATTCACTCTAATCATTCATCGAACTCTTCAACAAAAATGTTCATTCAACCATCGACCTAGACTACTTTTGCAATCACTCAGTATATCCATAATGCCCATGGTCTGTCGATCTTCCTCTTAGTAATGGTTACAACAGTCCAACTGCTAGTAGTTCCCATTTTGCTTCCTGACTGGTCAAGAAAAAACCACGTAGGATGGTCAATCGGTCAAAGGTGTTCAAAATGTATTCGCATGTCGGTGAGACACTAACCGTGTCTTCCCAATGCCATAAAGCCAACATTCAATATCGCTAAGAGTCCTTACTATTGGCAAGAGGTTACACCGAGTCCAGAAAGCTATCACTAAGACTTCGTCTTGTCAACAAGACCTCATACCGATGATCATCACTTGTATCGCTATCGCCAAGACTTATTGCTATCGATGAGACATCATACTGAAGCTCCAAATTCACATAGACATTGGTATTCCCTTTGGCAAGATCATCACTCTTCGCCAAGAGATCATACCAAGGTTCAAAGGTTACTTCGAAATGTTCATCAGTCGGCAAGACTTATCCTTCATCGCTAAGACTTCACATCAAGACCTTTGTGCTACTCCGATACTCCGAGTGTATATAGTCGATTAAACATACCAACTGTCACCAAGAGTTCTACCTGAGTGTTCAAGTTACCCCGATGACTCTCATGTAAAACTATCAGTGAGACTTTCCTTGTTGATATGAGTCATACCGAACATCCAAGACTCTCCCTGAAGACTTCAAGTGAAACGCTATTAGCGAGACATCATATCGGTAAGAATTTATACCGAAACATAAACCTTTTGGCCAAGTCTCCCTGATATCTGATAAACACCAACCATCGGTAAGAGATCTCCACTTGGTTGAAGGTTACAATGAGGGCCACAAGTCACAGTGACAACACCAGTCGGAAAGATAGAAGCAAGGTCTTGGTGACCTGAATATTTCATAAGGTTTCACAATTGCCAGTTGGCCAGACAAAAGGAATGTCACACCGACTTTGCTCTTCCAAAGGTTTCAACCTGTGAGATTGAGGCACATATTCCAACAAACTCCCACTTGATGAAGATCACATAGGCACCTCCAGAGCACAACAAAACTACTGAAATTCATGGGCACTGAGGCCCATCGAATTGGCACACCACCTGAACTTTTCTGTGACAGTTAGAGTGCTATCTGTTTGGAAAAGAATCCTGCCAAAGCGACTACAGCCTGCCACATACTCATCCAACTCACTGCACCACCATTTAACATGAAGATATATCCATTGGTGAATCTTTTGCTGTCAATGTCCCCTGCCTAATCAGAATCCACATATCCTAGAATATTGAGAGCCCTCTATGATTCAACCAAGTTCCCATGGTAACACAAAGCATATTCTGAAGTGCCCTTCAAATATCTAAATACCGTTTTCATAGCATCCCAATGTGTCTTTTTAGGATTAGCCATAAACTGACTAAATACTCCTACTGTTTGGGCAATGTCTGGCCTTGTACAGACCATTGCATACATAATACTTCCAACTGCACTAGCATAAGGTACATTAGTTATGTCCTCCATCTCAGTAGGATATTTTGGATAGTCTTCAATAGATAGCTTTGTCCCCTGCAAAACTAGAACAACTAGCTGCTTACAATCATTCATGCAAAATATCTCTAGAATAATCTTGATATACTTACTCTAACTGAGCCAAAGTTTTCTATTATTCCTGTCCCTGGTTTATTCCTATCCCTAGTTATTTCCATCCCTAGAATATACCATGCTGCACCAAGATCCTTCATTTCAAACTTAGCAGACAACTGAGACTTAAGATCATAAATCATCAACTTACTATTGCCTATGAACAACATATCATCAACATAGAGAGCAATAATAAGCACTTGATTACTTTCAACTTTATAATATACAAAATGATCAGATTTTGATCTTACAAATCCCAAAGACAATACAAAAGTATCAAACTTTTGGTACCACATTCTAGGAGACTGCTTTAACCCATATAGAGAATTTTTCAACTTGCATACCAGTTTCTCTTTACTATTCTCCACAAAGTGCTCAAGCTGGGACATATAGATTTCTTCTTCAAGATCACCATGAAGAAATGCTATCTTCACATCCATCTGTTTGACCTCTAAGTCATATGTTATTGCAAGTGACAAAAGAAATCTAATGGACGTCAGCTTAGCTACAAGAGAAAAAATTTCCCCATAATCAATTCCCTCTACCTAGGAATAACCCTTCGCAAACAACCTCGCCTTATATTTTTCCACACTTCCGTCTAGACCAATTTTCTTTTTAAATACCCATTTGCAGCCAACAACTTTTATACCTTCAGGAAAGGGAACCAAACTCTAGGTATCATTCTTTTCTAATGATTCCATTTCTTCATTCATGGCTTCTAACCAAGAGTCTGAATTAGACATTTTAAATGCCTCTTTTACAGTCCTAGGATCATCAATGCTAGAAATCAAAGCATAGGCACAAGTAGAATCTATCAAGGAGAACCCATACCTATCAGGTTGCTTTCTTTCATGAGTTGACCTCCTCACTTACTGAGGCTGAGGTTGTTGTTCTTCTTCTTTGGAACTTTTAGAACTGCTTGAGCTCTCCTAAGTTTCAGGTACATTTTGAATTTTCAATTCCTCTTTATCTGGTGTAGAAGGAATTTCAACTACATCCTTTTTGTTTTCAGACTTTGTCTCTGACTACAAATCCAAGGTAGAAGGCTTTAGCTCATGAAAGATTACAGTTATACTATACAGAACCTTCTCCATATCAGGATTCCAAAGCTTGTATCCTTTTTTCCAACACTATAGCCAATAAAAATACATTTGGCAACCTTTTTCTCCAATTTAGATATTTTCTCATACGACACATGTGCATATACCTCATAGCCAAAAACATGAATATGTCTTAGAGAGGGCTTCTTACCAGACCATGCTTCCAAAGGTGTTTTCTCAACAAGAGCAGAATTTGGAGAACGATTTATCAAGTAACATGCAGTAGCAACACCCTCAGCCCAAAACTTCTCCTCCAAGCTAGTACCACTCAACATACTTCGTGCTCTCTCCATCATTGTCCTATTGAACCTTTCTGCAACTCCATTTTGCTATGGAGTATAAGGTGTAGTCTTATGTATTTTAATCCCATGGTCTTTATAATACCTCTCGAATTCATTAGAACAAATTCACTGCCATTATCAGTCCTTAAACATTTTATTTTTCTTCCAGTCTAATTTTCTACAAGGTTCTTAAATTCCTTAAACCAACTGAACACTTCTAATTTACTTTTCAAAAAATAGACAAATGTTCTTCTCGAATAATCATCAATGAATGATACATAGTACCTTGACTTAGACAAAGAAGGAACATTCACTGGACCAAATACATTAGAATGAATATAATCAAGCAAAACAGAAGATTTGTGAGGACTGAAATAAAATGAAATGTGGTGTTGTTCTCCATATATACAATGTTCACAAAATTCAAATTCGAGGTTACAATCTTCAAGCCCCTCAACCAAGTTTTTATTCTTCAAGGTTTTTAAAGCTTTCTCACCAATGTGCCCTAGCCTATGATGCTAGAGCATAGTCTTTTCTGCTGGAAGTTTTACTTCCATAGAGTTTACACTATCAGGAATTTTTAGATTCTTTTCTCCATGATTAGCTTTCTGTGACTTTACAAAGACACTATTACATTGAACAACATGTGCATCAAGCTTATACAAGGTACCAATTTGAGCACCCCTTGCTAGCACCATAGAGCCTCTAGTCATCTTGCATCCATTTCCAAAGAATGTGACTTGCACTCTAATATCATTCAGCTTACTAACAAAAAGTAGATTTCGAGCTAGACCTGGTATATGCATTACATCATTTATTCCCTTCACTCTTCCATCAGGGAATTGTATTCTGACTCTTCCATAGCCAAAAATATCCAAAGATGAATCACTTTCCAAATACACCTTCCCACCATTGTATTCTTCATACTTCATGAACTAGTCTCTATGAGATGTCATGTGGAAAGATGCTCCAATATCAATCATCCAGACATCATCTGATGCTTGTGTAGCCAAGGCTGCAATGAAGGTGTCTGCATCACTCTAAGAAGAATCATTGTCGGAAGAATTATTATTATTATTATTATTATTATTCTCCTCTTTACAATCCTTTCGGACATGACCAAGTTTCCCACAATTCCAGCACTTCGCCTTGGACTTCCTACCAAGAGACTTTTCTCTCCCCTCTGATTTTGATTTAGACTTCTTATCCTTCTTCTTGCCTTTTTCTTTCGATCTTCCTCTAATAACAAGGGCCTTCTTCACCATCCCAGAATATTTCCTTCTCATCTCTTCTAATAACAAAGAAGCAACAACATCTTCCATCTTGAAACTGGATGTTGTACTCCCAATAGCCATCACCAGGTGATCCCATGAATCTAGCAAAGAGCACAATAAAAGCATACAACAATCCTCTTCATCAATCTTCACACCCACAAATGTTAATTGTGCAATCAACATGTTAAATGCATTCAAATGATCAGCAATAGATCCTCCGTCTTGCATTCTCAAAGCATAAAACTTCTTCCTCAAGAACAATTTATTCACCAAGGATTTCCCCTGATAAATAGAGACCAGTCTCTTCCACAAGGAAGATGCAACCTTCTCTTCATGCACATTCAGAAGAACAGAGTCTACCAAATAGAGCCTTATCAGCCCCTTAGACTTTCTATCTGCAAGGTCCCAATCTTCTTGCTTCATGCCTGTAGGCTTCGTTCCAGACACAACAATCCAAAGATCATGATCAACCAACAGATCTTCCATTTTAAGTTTTCACAACTCAAAATTGCTGCCATTGAATTTCTCAATTTCAATCTTTCTTGGCATGCTTGCCATCTTAACCTGTAATTTGAATTACGAAAATTTCTACAAGACTCCCACTAAATAGAAATTGATAAAAAAAATACAACGCACCCATAGGGATAACACAACTGGCCAGGATCTGATACCACTTGTAAGGAAATCTAAGTGCAAAAACAACTCTCCTAACGTCAAAAACTTAAGGAAGAATTCTAGATACTTTTGAATTTTACAATTACAATCCAATTAAGATGCACTTGAAGGAGATAACTAATACATAGAATTAAACATACACATACGAACACCAAATTTACGTGGGAAAACCCTTATGGGAGAAAAACCCACCACACCAAGAAAACCCCTTTGTATTACATTAATAAAATTACATACAGAGTACGGGCTTGACTCTCTGATGTCAAATTACAATAGCTTTCACAATGATCAACCTTGCTATAGAACATTCAAGTTACAATATTTCTTAGAATCAAATTCACTCTGATCATTCATCGAACTCTTCAACCAAAACATTCATTCAACCATCGAACCAGACTACTTTTGTAATCACTGAGTATATCCATAATGCCCATGATTTGTTGATCTTCCTCTTAGTAACGGCCACAACAGTCTAACTACTAGCAGTTCCCATTCTGCTCTCTTATTGGTCAAGAAGAAACCACGTAGGATGGTCAATCGGTCAAAGGCATTCAAAATGTATTTGCATGTTGGTGAGACACTAACTGTGTCTCCCTGATGCCACAAAGCCAACATTCGATATAGCTAAGAGTCCTTAATATCAGCAAGATTACACTGAGTCTAGAAAGCTATCGCTAAGACTTCACCTTGTCACCAAGACCTCATACCGATGATCATCACTTGTATCACTATCACCAATACTTATCGCTATCAATGAGACATCATACCGAAGCTCCAAAGTCACATAGACGTTAGTATTCCCTTCGGCAAGACCATCGCTCTTCACAAGGAGATCATACTGAGGTTCAAAGGTTACTTCGAAATGTTCATCAGTCGACAAGAATTATCCTTCATCGCTAAGACTTCACACCGAGACCTTTGTGCTACTCTGATACTTCGAGTGTATACAGTTAGTGAAACATACCAACTGTCGCCAAGAGTTCTTCCTGAGTGTTCAAGTCACGCCGATGACTCTAGTGTAAAGCTATCGATGAGACTTTCCTTGTCGATATGAGTCATACCGAACATCCAAGACTCTCCCTGAAGACTTCAAGTGAAACGCTGTCGGTGAGACATCATATCGGTAAGAATTTATACTGAAACATAAACCTTTCGGCCAAGTCTCCCTGATATCTGATAAACACCAACCATCGGTAAGAGATCTCCACTTGGTAGAAGGTTACATCGAAGGCCACAAGTCACAACGACAACACCAATCAGCAAGATAGAAGCAAAGTCTCAGCGACCTAAATATTTCATAAGGTTTCACAACTACCAGTCAGCCAGACAAAAGGAATGTCACACTGACTTTGCTCTTCCAGAGGTTTCATCCTGTGAGATTGAGGCACATATTCCAACAAAATTGGGCATTAAAGTCCGTTAGAGCCTCCTGGGGGGCTCATTTTATGATAGATAGTTGATAATACAATGAAGAATGATCTCTGTCATTGAAGAGCCTCTCATAGAACGGATCTCCAAGCTCATCCCAGGTACGAATTGAATTAGGTGTCAGTGTTCGGTACCAATCCAGTGCCTTGCCTTTAAAAGACACAGTGAGAAGCCTTAGGGCTACATTCTGTGTTATAATCCCATGTACTAGACATACATCTACCACATCGTGCAAATGTTCTGCTGGTGTTCTTGAGTTGTCTCTGGTGAACTTTGGTATAGCTTTCATGGCTGAAACTAGGATAGCGCACTAGATAGTGGGCGCTACCAAGGCTTCCGACATCCCATGCTACATAGTTTTTGTTGTGTCTGACAACATGGTGAGAGGAAAGGGTGGTGGGAATGGAACGATTACCATCTGATTTGTAACTTTGACTGTCCCTAGGGGAGGTACTAGCAAGTTGGGGTTGCCTGCAGTTTGGGATCTAGTTATAGGCCGATGGCTCATACACCCTTCTAAAATGTAATTTCATTTAAGCTCAGTCCCACCAGGCATTCCAGAAAAGAATAAACTGTTGATGCCAAAAATTGACGAGGTAACAGAGCCTTATGGGAAACTCAGTTTAAGGGGGACCTTTTGCGCTAAACTAAGTGACCTCCGAATATTTAGAGAAGCCAGCTTCTTCTATAATGGGGTTTGGAAAGGGAAAAGGAAGCAAATATAATAAAATAAAGTCTAACTTAAGGCAATGTACCAAGATTTAATGATGGGCATGATAAATCATGGATTTAAAGGCCTGAAAAGTGTTGTAGTGTTCCCGAACATTAGAGACTTAAGATTATAGCATAAACAATTCATTTATAGACATAAAATAACGTTGCATACATTTCTATTGCCAAGAAGAGTCCTCAAACATGATCTAAGTAAGCAAACTTGCATCCAACATATATAGAAGTTCTTAAATAAAGTGTCAAGACAATAAAAAGCACAGTTCACAATTTGATCAAATAGCATGAAAAATAGAAAGGTCGAACAATTGGCACAGTCTGAGAGTTTTTGCAATTAAACAAAATAGTAATAAAGGCTTGGAATATTTTACTAAAACCAACATTTTCCTTCCAAATTTTGGACCCTTTTCTCATCATAGATAAAAGTATATATAGCAGTAAAAACTCCCATCGCTTCGGAGAGCAGTAACATAAAAGATCTCACGATCCCTGCAATGATGCCAGAAAAAGAATTTTCCCATAGCCATTACAATATAAATGACCAGGAACCAAGAATCCGGTCATCCTAGGCACAAATGCATCCTCTGCAATGATGGCGGTGGTCTTGGTTAGGCCTGATTAGACAAGTGTCACCCTTATGAGTGAATGACGATGACACACAGTAGCTAATAGCCTCATTCGGTTCATGTAATCCCTTGCCTTTATATGAGATCCACTGGTTAGGCATGTGGTAGCCTTTCGCTGCCCACATGAACCTTTCTCCCTTCACCGTTGAGGACTTGCACTAATGCTACAAGTGTCAAAACAACCAAACATCATGAATAATAAGAGGAACGATTACCAACCAGGTGCAAAAAGATGCATGGTAGCATTTCGCTGCCGATGGTTGCTACTTCATTTCCGCGCTAAAATATTTGTGAACGATAGACACGTAGCTAGTGTACACCACAATTAGCAACTGTGGGGTCTGCCAAAAACCTTTTTAGGAATGAGGGCTTTGTGGCAGTATTTCGCAGCCCGATAAGGCAACAAGAAAACATGATTAGATGTATCCCATAGTCGCAACACGTGGAAGCAGAGCAGAGTTTCCTACGATGTGAAAGGAAAGGAAGGACTCGTAATTGCAAGGAATAGAAACATAGCAATGGTAGAGAAAAACTTAGATAAAGGAGCAAGTAGACCCTGCAATGCACGGGCCGACGCATGGAAAAAAAACCTGAAGGGAGTTGGTTAATTATTTGCTAAAAATTCCTTCAAACATGTCACTGTCTGCTCCATTCATAATATCCAATTCTCGCATTGACCATGTGTTGGAAGCTATCCTTCATCATAAGGATTTTGAAGGCACCATATCGCGATGCACATACATAGACGAGATTAATTCCAGTACTAGCAAGGCAATCAAAGTTCTTCAAAGTTGCATTCAAGTGCTCATATCTTAGCAAAGAAGCTTCTTCAAGTAGGGTATCATTGGCACATTATGAAAGTGTCCTCTACATCAGTACGACCAAGTGGTTCAACATGAGGGTAAAAAATTTCAAAAAAATCCAAAAAAATAAAATAAAAAAATCAAGAAAATAGTAAAAATAAAAATCTTCTTCCAGTGAAACCACTATGGTGGTGCTTTGGGAAAGTACTATGATGAAAACCTGGTAAAAAAGCATCATGAGTAGAATTGAATGTCTATATGATCCTTCTTAGATAGAAGCATCTCGTCCTTGTCATGATAAATCCAATATCCCCTCCCTCCATCCAATTTAGCTTTATCCAAATATTCCCATTTATCTTGATCTTGACAAAGATTCAATGTATACTTCAACTCTACTCATGGCCAAATTTTGACAGGCTCTTTACCATTTTATCTCATGAAATCCCATAACCCATATCGAGCATGATAAAACTATGTCAAACTCTTCGAATATACATTACCTATCTTGTTTATTTATTGCATTATGAAGAATTGCTAGACACTGGGGGCAGGTTAGTGCACTCTTATTTTCAAATAATCTCTTGATCCATGTCATTTATCTCACAACGTGGCATCAACATTGTGATCTAAGTATCGTTTACCTCAAAATCTCATCAAAATCCAAAAACACTTGCAAAATAAAAAAATCTAAAAACATCTAAATATTTTATAGCTAAAATCCAAAAACATTTGGAAAATTGTAAATCCAAAATCCAAAACATCCAAAACACATCAAAATCCCTAAAAATGTCGAACATCAAAAATCCAAAAATAGCACCATGTCAAACTATGGGTCTCTGAGCTTGAATGTAGGCAAGGGCATCATTGATGCACCCTCGAGACACTGTAGGTTAGTCCTTTAGGAGTTTGTCATAATAAACTGGCATCCATCAATTTTTCATCTTCATCTTAAAATAAATTGAGTCAGTTGAACTATGTGGTCTCTATGTGTATAACATAGGCAAGGCTAATCTTTGATCAACCCCCGAGGCCCCTAGGATAGTCTTTTAGGTTAGGTTCTTGGTCGAAACTCAAAAAATCCCTAAACATCAAAAATTAAAAATCCAAAAACATTAGAAAACATTCAAAAGACCTAAACAACCTCAAAGATCTCAAAAACCAAAACATTCACATAAACTTTCAAAAAGACCAAAAAAACCTCAAAACATGTTCGAAATACCAAAAACATTGAAATATTACAAAAAAATTCCAAAACCACCCATCCCATTTCACTTACACTTGTAATAACTTTCACCCATAATAAATCAATCATCATCTTCAACCTTTGGTAACACAAATAGAAAACAAGTATAGCAAGTTGTAAAGTAAGAACCTAAGTGTCAAAATCTAAAGTCTAGATCATAGGTAAACAAGTTAGTGAAGTTTGTCTCAACGACTTATCATAAACCTCATCCTAATCAAACCATCTGATAACATGTCCTAGGATGTATCCTTCTTGTGATGGATATCAACATCAAAAATTACCCTAAGCTAAAAATAAACTAGCAAGAGACATTGATAACACTAACTGTCTGTCTTTGATATTTTCTTTTGATTTATCTCAATGACCCATTCCTAGGACCTCTCGATGATGTCTATCTAAAATGATTTAGAGAGAAAGGAATGGGGTATTGACGATTATCTTTCATTTTTTGTGCTTGTGGGAATTCTTGTAAAATAATCTTGGTGTATACTTGCTTAGTTGTGTGTAGAGAGGTTTTTTGGAGTAAATTGTTGACTATTGTGTATGCTTTGGTCCAAGATATTCTAAACTTCTAAACTACATTTCGATGAGGTTTTTGTATGTCAAGGTGTGAACAAGAACTATCCTATCTGTTTCTAGAGTCAAAGTCCATTACACTAGATATTGTTGGCATATGGCTTTGGGAGATATTTTTTGGTTGCTAGTGTTGTCATTGATGGCAATTGGAGTCTTTAGTACAGCTGGAGTCTTTAGTATAGTCCATAGTTCAAAAGTAGCTCATACCAGTAGGAAAAGTAGAAGACAGTATTCTACCAGAAAAAAGTAGAAAGAACAGAGTATCCAGTTGGTAAGTCAGTCTAAATACTTCATCAAATCATTATTTTGTTGTGTATATCCCTAGGGAAGCTTTCCAAGCATGTACGTTACCTGATTGGTAAGTTTTACAATGTTGCACTGATCAGTGTACGAATTTGGAGATTTGATAGAATGACTTATTATTTATTTTCTCATTATGGTCGACCTAGTTTATATAGCATGTCATAGATGTATAAGGATTAGTTGTTTCAACTATTTCTTGTGTTGTGAATTTTTATTTGGGTCCCTACTATAGTCTAGCCAACTTGTGTGGGTACACATTATTTATAATTGGTGATTTGAGTCGACATGTGGAAGAATATTATATTTTGTTTAAAAGCCAACATATAGAAAAGAAATTCTTGTTAGAAAATATGAAAATGAGATCAGCAATTCATTTTGGATGAAATGAATGAAGTGGTGAGAAGGTGTGTGTGTGCAAAAAGTTCAGAACAACTATATGAGCTAATATCAAAAGAACTATTAAGTGAATTGTGTTTGTGCAGTAGAAGGATTTTTGTAGGAGAGCAGAGCTGAAGTGCGAATTGGATAGAAGGTCCATAATTTGTTTCATATGCTTCATTGGAACTGAATCTAGGAATTTGTAGATGCTATATTCTTAGATCAACTTTTGTTGTATTCTCAAATATTTTGTAAGGCAGTGAGTATACTCTGTTAAAAGTATGAGCCTTCCTTATTGTTATATATTTTTTGCATCAGCTCAAATGGAGCTGGCTGATTATTATTTGCCATAAGGTGGAATTGAAGATTGTTTTAAATGTTGTTTCACATTACTTTTTGCATTTGAGTAACAGTTATGCATTTTTAGTGAAGTTATGAGGTTTTAGAGTGCCATTCAGAAGTTGCAGAATTAAAAGAAAGACAGAATTAAGTACATGTACAAAATAGCATTTTAGATGCTCTTATTCATTTCATAGAACTCATATTTTTTACAAGGCTTCATTTGATTTCACAATCAGAATGAGTGTTACAACATTGCATGAGATGCATTTTCTTTTCAACAAAAAAGAAAAATTGAAATCAAGGATCCACACAAGTCGTGGATATAACTATAACTATTCCAATACATTTCTAACAGCACAATGTACTACTGAAGATTCAAAAGGAGAACATATAAGCAATAACATAGTCATCATTTCCTGTTATTGACGCTTGATGTTGAATGGTGCACCATTGTCATCTCGAGCTTCGTCAACCTTTAAGAGGAAAAGAGGGGTGTTAGTGGCTCTGACTATGACATAACTCATATGATCCACCTACAATAATATAGTATGCTATGAGCAATGCATTGAAACAATCAAAGAGAATCAAATGTTGTATGAAGAAGTGAATTGAAAGAGAAGTATCAATGTCATAATCAACATGTTCCATTTTTATGCTAACACTGTTTGTTTCCTTATGTAGGTATAGGTTAAGTCACAAAGCCGAAAATTATTCGAAGACCAAGCATGTGGAGTAAAACGGGCTCCCACAAGGGTAGAGCTCGGCATGCTGCCCTATTTGTTAAATGGGCTGATTTTAAAAAAAGGACACTTCATCATATACATCAAGCAAAGTGAAATACAACTGAAAGAATAAACAAAGTTATCCATCAAGTAACAAAACCAACTATGCATTCATAATGATTAGTATTTCTTTCTGAAGGCTACAAGTGAACAGTGAGTTTTTTTCACTTAAGAAATTTAACTAAGTAAATTTGTATCAGGAATTGCTGAATTACTTCATTTTCTGTGCTGATTATAATCATATGTCATGTGAGTTTCAATTCAGTATTTCTCTTTTGGATAGTGAACAGGCATACATATGCCTTAATTTTTTGTTCTAATTTTCATCATGAAAGCGAACAGTTTCTGAGAGCAGTTTGTCATTGAAATATAAAAATGAATGAAGAGTACCATGTTACTCAAGAATACAAACACAGACAGTGCAAGGTTTCAAGAAGGAGCAAGCAGTTTCTTTCCAGAAAGTTTTGAAGTTATCAGTTGTGCATATGAATTAGGAAGCAGAGAATGCAAGCATGAAATTTCCTCTCTTCGCAATGAACTTATGCAGAAACATTTTCAAGGTGTGCAAAAACTGTGATATTATTTTGTTCCAGAAGTTCATGTTAAGGTTCATGTTCTGGGTTGAGTTCATATTCATAGATGAATTTACAGTTTTGAATCTCAAATACCCACATGAGTGTTTGCTTTCGAAAATGCAGTAAAATGATAATCTTTACGGTAGTTGATCAAGTTTCAGAAGAGAGGAAACACATTTTTCTACAATAGTTCCAAAGACCCATTTTCAGTTTTGCATCAAAAGCAAAAAAATGGTGTTTCTCTTATGGGTTTCGAGTACCCATTTCAAGGTTAGCTTCAAACTTGTGCAGAAGAAAACAATAATAAAGAATTTCAGTAAGACACAAATTATCTACAAGAGGTCTCCCCGAAAGCACACTGTCTTGGCGACAGGAATGGAGTAATAAAGATTTTCGGTATAACCTTTTTATCGCCAAGAGGTCTCCTCGAAAATGATATGTCATGGCGACAGGATGAAGGCATGAAAGTTTCACTGAGAAACAGGATGCTCACCAAGAGGTCACCCCGACCACACATTGTCTTGGCGATAGGAAGGAAATAATAAAGGTTTTCACCAAGACACCTTTTTATCTGCAAGAAGTCTCCCCGAAAGCATATTGTCTTGGCGACTAGGAAGTAATAGGGAGTTTTCGCCAAGACACAAGCTCTCTACAAGAGGTCTCCGCGACTATGGTAAGTTATAGCGACATTCATAAAACAGAAGCCCGATTCATGAAGTTTTTAGAAACAAGGGTTGAGCTCTCAAAACTGCTAGTTCGAGCCTCAAAGTAGAAGGAATGCAGTTTTTTTCCAATTTTCAATACCGTCAAAAGAGATGACAAACATAGTAATGAAGATACAGCAATGAGCATCATTTTTTTTAAATAATAAATGCCAATATTGGTTTTCTGTTACAGCTATATGTTTCTGTAGGTAAGTAAAGACAAACAACAGTTACCCACGATGGGGTTTCCAATAAAACACACCGATTTCCACTATTTTCTGATACCCATATTTCAGTTAGGCTTCAAAATGCAGGAAAATCAATTACAAAGAAAACCTACAAAAGAAAGTGCAGGGAATTGCAATAAAGTGTAATTTCTGCAATGAATTGAGCAATAGAAGGAGGAAGGGATAGTGTTATTCAAATTTCTATATTACCCACAAACATAAATGCTTTCAAATGAATACAATAATAGGTTCCCTATTCTAGGTCGAGCCCAAAACTCAAAGAAGGCACTCTCTACAATACACATCTAGTGCGGCTTGTGTGATGGCCAGAAATTGATAGACAAAATGATAACACACAGAAACATGAAGCTTTCTTTTTTAACAGAATAAATAAGAGCTTTTAGAAGCATTTGTTTGATAAGGAATGCGAATGAAGGAAGCTTTTACCGGCTTTTATCAGAAAGGAATATATGACTCTTACCAGTTCATGTCACTGAAGGAGTGCTTTAGCCACGGCCAGAGGTTTCAGTTAACTTCCAAATGTCAAGGGTCTGAGTTTTAAGTGAAGGTCGAGCTCATAAAATGCTGCTGAATGGATTCATCAAGGAGAAAACACAGAAATACAATGATAAATGCATCAGAAATTACATTGATACCGTGGCCTCAAAGTCAGAAGCGGCTCAGAAATAAAGTAGGGAAGCTCGAAAAAGCTTGAATATAAGCTTACCATTGTCTCAAGAGGAAGGTCAAATAGATTGAAGGAAACAATCACGAAAATCAAGCATTTCATTTGGAACCCTAAACATGGTGGTGTTGGTGCTATTTGCAGATCGAGCCTTTCTAGAAGTTTCAAGTGCAAAATGATAGTTTAGGGTTTGACCCCGTTTTGTTCATGCCTTGATGTTAGCCAACATTATAATTGCCCTTTGAGTTTTTGCCTTTTGATAATAGCACATGGGAATTTCGATTTAGGCATCCTTGTGACTTATTTATCAAAGTCTGAAATCAAATGCATTTGGGGATGGCCAAGACTTTTATGTCTAAGTTAAGCTTAGGGGTGATGCATTATTTGCCTAAGGTGTAGGCTTATTTATTAAAATTGATTGATAAGTGCCTTAGGGAGAACGAAGTATGTCATACCCTAGGTATTTATTTTAATTGATTTGAAGGAGGTCAATAGTGAATGCCTTATGATTTAGGATTAGCTCATGATGATTATCTACCAAAGGTTCTTTGTTTTTAGTTGATTTTAAAGAAATTGCTGAAATTTGAAGATGTGAGAAAGGATGATATGTTTAATATTTTATGATTTTTTTGGATTTTGGAAAAAATCAATTATTGTAATGAAGAAATAAGCAGTTTTATTTTTGCAAAAGATTTCCAATCTTTGAGTTGCAAAAATAGACAAAATTGAAAAAATCTGCATCTTGTAAAGCAGATGCATTAAAGCGATGTTTTATTAATTGCTTTATGTTTTCTTTCTATTTTTAGCAGATCTTTGACTGATTTTTCCTCTTGGTTGAATTCCAGACTTATCTTGGAGAGATAAGGTGTTTTTTGAACTTTTAAAGCAGATTTTGCCTATTTTTAGAGGCTTGACAGTGTAATCATAAAAGCTTGGTGCTTTTTTTTGCTTTAAAGCAATTTTTGAGTTTGTTTGAGACCTTCTTTCCTTGAGCTTTTTCTGAGCTCGGATTAGGGTTTTCCTTGAGAGTTGTTTTGATTGATTTAGTCTCTCAACTCTCATTATTAGGAGTGGAGATCAGTTTCTTGCCCTTACTCATTTCAGGGAGCTTGTAAACCTTTTAATACTTAGTTTAAACAAATTGACACTCTTCTAGTTTTAATAGAGCAGCAAATTTCTCCTTCACATTTTCTGTCTCAAATTTTGTAATAGCAATCTGATGTACTTGTGTTTTCAAATTGAAATCTTTTTATGTCTTTTTGTTATAGGTGGTGTTTCAGAATTACATGTTTCAGGTTGCATGTTGTATTTTTTTTCTAGATCTTCATGCAAATCATTGATGGGATGTGTGCTAATGAGATTGTGAGGATTACTACAATAGAGAAGTTGTTATGAGTGGATAGGTCTGAATACTTAAGTTTGGTGAATCATCTTTTAGAAATAGGTTTTTATGTTCAGTTATTCTCATCCTTTTCCTTAGAAGCTATTTTAGGATAAAATTCATCATTCGGAGAACCAACTCACTCTGGGGATTCCTCTTTCACATAAGATCACCCACATCTGAAAGAGGTTTACATGTTTCAGTAGTTTGCTGAATATTGTATTTGACAGGGTGCAAAACTATTGATAACATTTATTTTGAGTAGTAAGCTCTAGGTAGTGTGCCTAAATGCAAGTGCATTCCCTTTTGATCATACTTTTAATAGAGTATACTTTGTGGATTAATCTCCACTATATTTTTCCCCTAATAGGGTTTCCACGTAAAAATATTGGTGTTATGGTGCTCACATTGTCTCTTTAATGTGGTTACATGTTTCTTTCTGTTTATGCTATTAAAGTTTAATATTGTTGTTGATAGTTTAAGATTTAATTTGAAATTCAAATATTGTGGAACACTAATTCAACCCCCCTCTTAGTGTTCCTAGTGTCCAACAATTGGTATCAAAGTAGGTTCCTCTTCTAAAGTTTAACATCTTGAGGTGGATCTTGGATTACAATGGATGTCGGTGGTCTTCAACAACAGCTTATGGTGGCACTTGATGACCTTGATTAGTCTAAAGTTGAGGTCATGGAGTTAAAAGAAAATCTTGTGGCTGCCAAAAAATTCATTCAATCACTAAAGGATAAAATAAATGAGTCAAGGGAAAAGAGGAAGGAACTATGTGGACATTTCAAGCAAAAATAAAGTAGAGGCCCAAAAGATGTTCATCTGAATCAAACCCTAAAATAAATAATAGAAGAATGTGAAAAGCTTGCTAAGGACAATACTGCTCTAAAGCTTGAAATGGAATCTATGGCAATGAAGTTAACCAAAGAGATTGAAGAGAGAAAAAGGAAGGAGGATAATCTGGCCCAGTCCTTGAAAGAAAAGTTTGAGGAATGCAACAGAGTTAATAGTGGATTCATTCATTCCTTTTCCTTTTTCACCTCTCTGTGAGTTTCTGCCTTGATACACTAGACCTCTCCTATCCATTTTTTTGTTCCTATAGAATCTTGCAATGTGACCAAATTTGTTACAATTGTAGCACACTAGATTTTTTTGTCTATACCATCCATTCCACTGATTTCCTCCTAATTTGCATTGATTAGCAGCATCTCCAAATCTTCCATAGGTGTATCATTTAGCATTCCTTATGCTGACAAATATACATACTTCTGCATTCTAATGACTTATGACCAAACTTTTTGCAGTTAAAACACTGACCAAAAAATGATGGACTTCCAGAATTTATCTTACTTCTACATTGAGAAGCCATATGTCCAAATTTATTACAAATAAAGCAATATCTATTAAATTTTTGAGTGTTGGGTTTCCTTCCCGGATATCTTATACCTTTGTTCTTCTGAGGGTTCTTTTGTTCTGATTTAGAGCTCTCATCCTTCTCATAGCCAAGACCTTTCTTATCATTTGCATCCTTTTGTCCTTTAGTCATCTCATCAAGCCTAGCAGAACTGATCCTAAACTTCTCCTTAAACTCATTTGCAGTGGCAAGCTCATCTCTAAGAATAACTATTTGTCTCTCAAGCTCTTGTTCATTGTTTCTAGATTGTTGCAATTCAATCTCCAGAAGCATTTGTGGAAGAGATAAGAGATCAAATGAAGAAAATGTGGGTAAAGAAGAGTGGATTTGATGAATGTAATAAGGCTGTACTGGAAGCTCCCTCTGGTAATTCATCCGACAATTGATTTCAAGCCATTGGGCTAGGGGGAGTTTTCATGAAAATATTTTGTCCCCCTATGTGTAGTTGGTACCAGATCATAGGAAGTTGTCAGTAGGTGTATTATTCATCTTCAAATTTATTAGTGATCACTAGTGTTGTCATTGATGGCAACTGGAGTCTTTAGTACAATTGGAGTCTTTAGTATGGTCCACAATTCAGAAGTAGCTCATACTGGAAAGAAAAGTAGAAGAGAATATTCTACCTACAGAAAGCAGAAAGAATAGAGTATCTAGTTGGTAAGTTGGTCTAAATACTTCACCGGATCATTGTTTTGTTGTGTAGATCCCCAGGGAAGCTTTTCAAGCATGTATGTTACCTAATTGGTGTACGAGTTTGGAGATTTGGTAGAATGACTTATTGTTTATTTTCTCATTATGGCCGACCTGGTGTATATAGCATGTCGTGGATGTATAAGGAGTAATTTTTTCAACTATTTCTTGTGTTGGGAATTTTGATTTGGGTCCCTACTATAGTCTAGCCGACTTGTATGGGTATGCATTAATTCTAATTGGTGATTTGAGCTGACATGTGGAAGAATATTATATTTTGTTTAAAATATGACATATAGAAATCAAATTATTATTAGTGAATATAAAAATGAGATCGACAATTCATTTTGGATGAAATGAATGAAGCGGTGAGGTGTGTGTGCAAAAAGTGTAGAGCAAATGTATGAGCTAATATCAAAAGATCTATTGAGTGAATTTTATTTGTGTAGTAGAAGGATTTTTGGAGGAGAGTAGAGCAGAAGTGAGAATTAGATAGAAGGTCCCAAATTTGTTTCATATGCTTCATTGGAACTGAATCCAAGCATTTGTAGATGCTATATTCTTAGTTCAACTTTTGTTGTATTCTCAAATATTTTGTAAGGTAGTGAGCCTTCCTTATTTTGAGTAGTGAGCTCTAGGCAATGTGCCTGAATGCAAGTGAATTCCCTTTGATCATACTTTTAACATAGTATACTTTGTGGATTAATCTCCACTATCATTTTTCCCCTAACAAGGTCTCCATGTAAAAATCTGTGTTATGGAGCTCACATTGTCTCTTTAATGTGGTTGCATGTTTCTTTCTGTTTATATGTTGTGGATGCTATTAAAGTTTAATATTGTTGTTGGTAGTTTAAGATTTAATTTGAAATTAAAATATTGTGGAACATTGATTCACCCCCCTCTCAGTGTTCCTAGTGTCCAACAGATACAATGTCATCCTGGTTTTCAATACCTTGAAACATCATGTCTATATGTTATATCAAAAATAAGGAATGACAAAAAATCCTAATCCCAAGATATGAGCAATTCATCATCTCTCATCACCATCTCTAATAAAGTCTCAAGGGATGATGGACTTGTTGGAATTTTGAATCAATCTCAAAATCAATGGTTAATCAATACTCATTTTATTCTTCTACTTCTATCCATCTTATCTTCTTATTCTTCTATCTTTACTAACAATTCTATCCAAGTGTTGAATGTGTGTGATATATCAAAATATACATGAGGCTACCCATGACCGATGACTATCTATACATCCTAAAATCTATCTACATCAATATCTAAGATAGCACGCCAACAATCCCTCTTCCATTAGGGAACAATGGGGCATCTATATCATCTTCAGCTCAACAATATGAAAAGTTGCAACTCTTTGATTCAAAAGAAAACTAAAATCTCAAGAATCTCAAGCATAAGTCTAATTTTCACCTATCATGAGCCCAATTGGAACACTTTATTCCCCAATCATTCTTTTGAGGGGGAAACCAACCGCCTTTCGATCATATCAATATCAAATCATCTAACAAACTTTGTTCCTAGCCTTGCTAGAAAATCTTGATCAAATTATCAAATCAATTAACATTGGGATATATTGTTCCCTATTAATCCTCATGTTATTCAACATAATCCTTGCATTGTTGTGAATCCTCAATAATGTCATCAATCAATCAATCAGATCAATCAACTTTAGCTTGGCTATCAACACCTCAAAGAGATAATCGATATTTGTTTTTGCATCATCAACATCAGTCTTTGAACCATTGCAAAAAGTACATTTCTTCAAAGAGGGGAAAAATGCAAACACCTAAAAAATGTCTCGATGGATCACATTGGCTAACTAACATCATTTCATCCTAAAACCCATCCTCTTTTCGCTTAATTGATTAAATCAGCCTACCTATTTAAATTAATTGCATCATCTTCATCTACTAATCTAATTGACCTAATTAAGTTTCTATACACCTAAAAATGGTCTGGATAATCTTATTAATTAAATACAATTTATTTGATTAATTAACCCTTCAACTCATCTACTATTAAATAAATAGAAATATTTATTTATATAGTTCACGTTTAAATCTTCTATCTTTATCATATTATTTAATTATTATTATCTACTTCTTCTATAATTATCTATTTATTCTATCTTAATCACATCATTCTATTTTAAATTAAATAAACAAGTTCACATACTATGTTTTGTTTAATTACCATATTTCTTCCATGTTTATTTAATAAACAAATTTATATAGTTTGTTTTATTAAATTAAATATCCTTTTTTACTAAATTGAATAAATCCAAATATTCAATCAAAGCCTATTTCTACAGCTATTTCCTCTTTTCACTCATCATTATGCACCAAAAAAATTAGATATTTCATATCTAATTAATTCAACTCGGCCTTCACGAACAAATTTGGAGACAAATTGGAGACAAATTACATGCAAACTTCTTCATCTTTTTCCGTTGATTCTTCCTATCCATTGGCTGAATGTTTTTGTGGGGAGCAACAATCTCCATAATCTTCTCATGCTTCTTCATCCTTCACCATTTAGTCTTTCAAATCAAATCCAAACCCTTACCTACTGCCACATCACAAATATGTTGATGTGAATCTATAAATACAACTTTTTTTCACAAGAAATGGATCCCAAATTTGTGCAATCTTACTCTATAGAAATAGCATTAGAAGCATTTGAGCAATTATCATATTAGTAAATTAGCAATCATCATTGTAGAATCATATTAGAATCATCTTAGTTTTACAATCATGGCTCTTCATATAGCTACATCTTAGTTTATTTCATTAGTTTTCATGCCATTTTCATCTACAGGGTTACATCATATCATTTAGAAATTATCATATAGGATTTCATTCCTGCATCTTACATCATCTCATTCTCTAGATTGGCATTTTAACAGTCATAGTGCTTACAAAATTTGAGAGCCACTATGATTTAATAAATCTTTGGAGTTAGAGAGTAATTAGACACTTTCAATGGATTTTTTCTTTAATTAGTTTAATTTTTGTTTAAATATATTGATATAATGTCTTATTGATTGTGCTTGTTATTACATTTGCACATATTTTATTCACACATAAATTGGCACCCACCATGGGGCCAAAAACCCCATTTTTAACATCTTTTCTTGAAAATTTTGTCCACAAATTTTGACATGTTTTGTTTTAGCGTGATCGAGAGTTTTTACAGCACATACGACTTCCAAATCGGTGCATCCAAGCACTATTCCAATGCATCCATGGAATATTCCGGCACATCCATAGAATATTCCAGTGCATACGATGACTGTTCTGGTGCATCCAAAATTCTATTTTTACTAGCCAGTGGGTTTTCTTTCGACGCATTGAACTTTTATTTTAGCGCATTGACTGAATTTTGTAGGGCATAGAACTATTATTTTAGCACATTTAAATACTATTTTAGTGCATTTAATGACTATTATGGTGCATCTGAGTATTTTTATAGAATCTTAAAAATCCAAGAATTAATCACTATTTTTTTTTCTTGTAGGTACAAAATACGCTTGTCAAAGACGATTGTTGGGAACACTTATGCCAGTCAAAGACAAAAATCTACAAATTACTAATGGTGTATGCAGGGATTTAAAGTTATTATTACTTTTTCCTTTGGTTAAGATAGTGCATCTAGCTTAATTAAAGAAATAGTTTGAACCCCATGTTTATTGTGTTTCAAAAGCAATAGGCTTATGCTCTCCCCTTAACTGGGCGATCAGAATGCTAGACTTGCTATCCTGCTTTATTAACACCTTTAGAAGGTCGGCCATAGTGGGAAAAAGTACTCACCCTACAGGAACAACCTAAGTGGGAACAATCAAAGCTAGGTTTTCCAACCCACTCTAATCAAAAGTGAATTTGGGGAAACCCATAATTCAATAGAAGTGTGCAAGATAACCATCCCCAAAATCTTTGTTCTAAAGATTGGAAGGTCTCCTGAGGGAGTTTATCATTTGCTGCTCTAAATAGATACCCTTTCTAATAACTTTAGTGTAGAATCCAACTGTGTTAGTTTCTGAGAACTTTTTATATCACAGTGCAAGGGGAGGGAAGAATCTGCCCCCAAGACACTCACCATATAACTATCAGAGACCCTAGCCAAAAGTGGAGGATTCAACTTTGGTTAAGACTCAGGAAAGGAAAAAACACTAGCACCCTCTAGGCGGTGACAGGGTTGTGTGAGCTTACATAGTTGCAAGTTGTGGGATGTGATATTCTAAGTGACCTACTTGACAATTAGAAAAGTGATTGAACTGTCTTTATTTGTGTCAAACCTATGGAAATTGAAAGAATCAAACCTGATTCTAGAACACTCACTACATGTTTAATACATAGAATCTGAAACAACTGTTTACAATTTGGCTTTTGTGTGTGAATTTATTTTCAAAGGTATCATCCATTTAGATCATCAAATTCCAAGATTTACAAACAAAACACATCTCCAAAATATTCATTTGGTCAGAAAATTACAACCTGGAATTAATCTTTTTACTGAGAAAAAGTAGAACAATTGGATAAGACTGTGACAATACTAACAACTCCCAAAATATCAATGCATTTACACTCTGTTTTAGCGCATATAGCTAGTATTTTCACGCATCTGCCTAGTTTAAATGATGCATCAAAACTCTGTTTCAACACATTTGTCCAATTTTGCAACGCATCTACACCTAGTCTATCAACACACTTACCCAGAATATCAACGCATTTACACTTTGTTTCAGCGCATCTACCCAGTCTTTTAGCACATCTTCCCTGTTTAACAATGCATTTACCCAGAATATCAATGCATTCACACTCTATTTCAATGCATCTACCAAGTCTTTTAGCGCATCTGCACTGTCTGTCAACACATATACCCATTTTACCAGCACATTCACATTCTATTTTAGCGCATCTGAGGTATGTTATAGCGTATCCACAGAATAAAAAACCAGAGAGTTATTTTTCCCATCAGTCAGACAATTAACATCAAAATCTATATTTTTACGATAACAAAAACATTTCATCAGTCAACACAGTGTCTCAAACTTGTCAAAAACTAAACTTTTCAAGTGAAACAATTCCAAATTAAACCAAGATCTTACACTTTTAAAGTGCCATATTATCAAACACAATTCTTGATTATTAAGTTAAGTTTCTTTATCAAGATTTGTCATCCTACAATCATGAAACAAAGAAAAATAATCCAATTTTGACTTAAGTCTCATCAATTTAATTTATCATTCTATTCGACTTAGTTAATATCCTTGGCACTCATCCAAACAAAAGATCAAAGTTTAGTGAAAATAGAAAATACTTGTATGCCAATTTTGACAAGGTTACAAAGGTAGAAACTTAGAGAAAAAGAAATTGTAATACTAAATACCATGGCTAAAGAAAATCCCTTTCATAGATTCCATCAAAAAGACGGTAATGAAATAACTGAAGAGGACATTCAAACTACACAAAATCTCAATTTTCACCAATTCATGGAAAATGTTTTGGAAAATGTCGGAGAAAAATACCTTTTGATGCTAGTTGATTTAAGTGTAAAACTTCCCAAGGACTTTTATGTCAATTTATTAAAAGAAGCACCTAAAAGAGCTGAAAATGAACCACAAAACATAGGTCAAGTGGTTGTCCTAACACACCAAATGCAAAATTTACAACTTCAAGATATGCAAAAAGGGACCACAAAAAGATACATGTTAGAAGACATTTGTCCCTATCCTTTTCATCCAATTGTGGACATGATACCATTTCCATGATACCTAACTGATGACATGAGCTACAAGCTTGAACTATAATGCCCCCTACATTTGAGAAATTGATTGAAAATGGGCTCAAGATATGAGAATATTTGGTTAAAAGAGGGGTAATAAAACACTACAATGAAGGATCAAATAATACAAACTCCTCAAATCATTACAATAACAATGATAAACCAAAGTTTTGGCAAAAGAATAGAAATACTAGTAACAATGATGCTGAAAATGAAACACAAAATGTGAACCCTGTATTTAACTTGATGGAAACTACTACAAAAACCAATCAAAGCAATGACCAAAACATCAATCAAAGTGTCAATTAAAACAACAATCTAAACAATTTTGAATCTAAACCACAATCATATCAAAAACCATCAAATCGAGGAAGATTCACACCATTGGGGAAGACACTATAATCAACAATGAGAGAACTTACACATAGACTTATCATATTACCTGAAGCAAGAAATTGGGAACCAAGAGTCAAGCCATCTTGGTGGAATGATGCAGATTTCTATGACTTTCATAAAAAAAAGGACACAAAACAAATGATTGTATGTAGTTGAAGCATCTAGTACAAGATTTGATTGATAACAAGACAATATCCATAGGAGTACATCAAACCAACAATGATCATGATGCATTTAAAAATACTTTACCAAATTATGAAAAGGGAGAATCTTCTTCTATAAACAGTAAAGGTAAAAATGAAAACTACATTTATGAGGATATTATTTATTGTATTTCTATGGTTGAGAATAATGGTGTCGCTGATAATCAAACTGATAATGTTGGAAAAAATGACATCATACCATTAAATCTAAATTGAAACATGGTCCCATCAAACAATTAGATTAATGTCATAAAAATAAGGGAAATACAAGATTCCCAACCTATCAACATGATAAGGGGGAAATCCAAATTAATATTGAAAGGAGTTCCATCTAAAAACACTACTACCCCATCCAATTAGTATAACATTATCGATCGACTATAGAAAATACCAACCCAAATATCAATATTAGAACTCCTTAAAATCTCACCATCTCATAAGGAAGTTTTGGAACAAGCTCTTGTGGCCACCACAGTACCCAATAATTTGGAAGTTTGTTAATTCCAGGCTATGGTGGGACACTTAACCATGCCTCACTTCCTATCATTTTTTAAACAAGATGACATATCACTTACTCATCCACACAATGTCGTACTTCACATCAAAGTCTTAATTCACAAACACTGAGTAAAATGTTTCTTAATAGATGGTGGAGTTGGTTTAAACATTTGCACTTTAAAACTAATCCATGCACTAGGATATTCTAATAATTCTATTGATGCCAAAAGGAAAATCACAATAAAAGCCTATGATGAAGAAGAGATCCTCCAAGGGATTGATTGTGTTGCCTATTCAATTAGGACCAATTGTGAAGAATATTGTTTTCCAAGTATTAGAAAAAGAGCTTACTTATAACATACTCTTGGGACGTCCCTAGATTCATGAAATGTAAGTAGTACCTTCAACTTATCATCAATGCTTAAAGTTTCCTGTCAATAGACAAGAAATCACTATTTCAGCTAACTACAACAATCCCCAATATTGTAGCATGCTTAAAATAGCTCAAGAAACTTTTGTGCCCCATAATAGGGAAGCAAACACTTCTAGTTCATCCAACATTGAAAGGAAACTAAACGTGGTATCTAAATGGGTTGAGAAAAAGGACCAATCAAAAGATACAAATATTGATGATTCTACTCCATCAAACAATGAAGATCAACTGGATTCTCTATCACAACAATTCAAAGGAAAGATCCAGTTAAAAGACAAAGACATGGGAGAGTATTCCATTGAGCAATCTTTATGTCTTTCACTACTACTGCCATCTCCAAGATCATATGGGAAGCCGTCAACATTAACACAACAATCATCACAACCTACCATGGTTTTGGATGATAGATTTGTAAAGGAAGGTACTTGAGAAGACAAATCTAAAGATAAAGCCATCCTCAATTGGCTCTACAAAGATGAGGAAGCATCTACATCAGCAACTATTAGCATAAAGAAAGATCAATATGGAAAGGGAAAAAAAATATTAGAGAAAATGGGGTATGAAGGACAAGGACCTATTGGAAAAAGAAAAGAGGGCATTGTCAAACCCATTCAACCTCTCACACTTCAGTCAAAAGACAAAACAAGAATGGGTTATACAAGGGAAACAAAAGAAGAAAACACAAATAGAGTTGTTGAGAGAATCCTTCAAATGCAAGATAGCTCTGAAATAGATTCGAATGAGTATGAGTGAGATTATTTATCAGTATCATCATACAAGGACATACCAATTGATTAAGAGTATGCACCCACACATGAGGAGGGACAAAGCTTCAGGATTAGACCCCTTGTATTTGGATCACAAAATATCGATGACTCAAGTGAGGATGGACATATATTGAATGAGATAGATGACTTGGAGGAGAGTAATATCATAGAACTTGACATCACCAATGAAAAAATTGACAACATTGCTATCAGAACCCTTACTTTTGTTGACCTTAGCCAATTTGATGACCTTTTACCCTTAATGCATCTTGAACTTATTGACTGGGAACCAACTGAACCTATCAATATTCCTATCTTTGCGAATGATGATGCTATTGTAAATTTATTTTGTTGTGATGAACCTAACACAAGTTCTAATCATAAATCTCATAACGATACTTTGGGTCAAGAGGGTGTCAAATATTTCAATTGCAAAATTGAAAACAAGAATAATGGATCTAATGGTGAAAACCATTTAATGGCAACATTAGATCTCAAAAAAGTAAAAATAAAGAATGCATCTAATGGTTAAAACCTCTCTGAGGCACCAAAAGATGGGAGATTTGACACCCTTCTAGAACACTATCATGAAAGATCATTAGTATTGGTGGAGCATACATAGTCTATCAATCTTGGCACAACAGAAAAATAAAGAACTCTACATCTAACAGCATCAATGACTGAACAAGAAAAGCCTGAATTCACCGAGTTCTTTGAAGACAGACACATTAAATTTTCTGTCTTTGATATGCCAGGTTTAGACCCAGATCTTCTAATGCATCATTTTTCTCTACCATCAAGAATAAAACCTATGAAGCAAAAACTAAGGAAAATGCATCCGCATATCGCCTCATTGGTAAAAGAAAAACTAAAGAAGTTGTTAGATGTTGGATTCGTTAGATCTATTGATTATGCTGAGTGGATTTCTAATATTGTACTAGTTTCTAAAACTAGATAATAGTATCAAAATATGTACTGACTTCAGAGATCTCAACAAGGCATGTCCAAAGGAAAATTTTCCTTTGCCAAACATTGACATTATTGTCAACTTAATAGCAGGACATGTCATGTTATCACTAATGGACGGCTTCTCAGGTTATGAAAAAATCAAAATAGCACTAGAGGACTAGGAGAAAACAACATTCACATGTCCATGGGGGACATTCTATTGGAATGTCATGCCCTTTGGGTTGAAAAACTCAGGTGCCACATATCAGCGAGCAATGACCACCATTTTCCATGACATGATGCATACCTTTATGGAGGATTATGTGGATGATATATTAGCGAAGTCATATACCAGAGAAGGACATCTAGAGATCCTAGATAAAAAAATTACCAGATTAGAGAAGTTCAATGTCAGATTAAATTCTAAGAAACATGTGTTCGGTGTTACATCAGCAAAGCTTCTAGGATACATAGTTTCAAAAAAGGGTATCGAAGTGGATCCTGCCAAGGTCAAGGCAATAATGGAAATGCTGCCACCAAAGAATATCAGTCAACTACGATCTCTACAAGGTAGGCTACAATCAATCAAGAGGTTTATCTCCCAATTAGTAGACAAAAGTCATCCCTTCAATCATTTGCTACATAAGAATGTCTCTTTCAAATGGGATCAAGGATGTGAAAAAAAATTCAATCAAATAAAGCAATATTTGATGTCTCCCCCCATATTGATGCTACCAATAGAAGAGAGACCATTATTACTATACATTGCAACAACCGAGATTTCTTTGGGTGCTCTATTAGCACAAGATCTTGCGGGAAAGGAACAAGCTATCTATTATAGTAGCAGGAATTTGAATGGTTATGAGATAAATTACACCTTCATTGAGAAAGCTTGTTTGGCAGTGGTGTTTTCTACTTAGCAGTTGCGGCATTACATGTTAACCCACACGGTCAAACTCATAGCAAAGATTGATCGGTTAAAGTATTTACTCAGCAAGGCTACTCTAACAGGAAGACAAGCCAAGTGGGTCAATTTGATATCCAGTATGTGGATCAAAGAGCCATCAAGGGTCAAGTGATAGACAATTAGTTAGTTGAAGCTCCATTACTAGATAATCATCCAATGAACATTGAATTTCCTAATGCATACATTCTTACTATGACAACATAACAATGGAGGCTTTATTTTAATAGGTCCTACACACAATGTGGGTCGAGTGTGGGAATTTTGTTTATTACACCTCAAGGACATACTATCCCAAAGTCCTATAGACTCATGTTTTCATGTTTTCATGTAGTTGAATATGAGGCATTAATCATTGGCATCAAAGGGCAGTTGAATGGAAGATCACAGAGCTACAAGTATATGGAGATTCACAACTAGTCATTTATCAAGTAAATGATGAATATCAAACCAAAGATGAGAAGTTGATGTTGTATAAGAAAATGGTGGATGATTTCAAAAACTATTTTGTGGATATCAAGTTTAAATAGATTCCAAGGGTAGAAAACAAAGTTGTTGATGCCATGGCGACAATTGCTTCTCTCTTACAAATGCCAAAAAAGTGAGGTCATTATGAGTTTATAGTGGAACAAGTGTCTAACCCTGCTTATGATAATCCTGAATCTCAAACCATATGCCATTTAGTTCACGTTGAATCCTCAATTTATGGAAAGAACTACACTTACCTAAAAGACAATATCCTTCCTCCTAATCTTTCCAGAAACTAGAAATGCAACTTCATCCGCCAAACCGCACGACATACTTTATCGTCGAGGTCTAGATGGTACTCTCCTTCGGTGTCTAGAACATAACAAATTTGAGACAACTTTACATGAGGTTCATGAAGGTATTTGTGGAACTCATTCAAGCAGACTAACCCTAGCAAAGAAACTCCTCTATTTGGGGTATTACTGGCTGAATATGGAGAAGGAGTCTTCAGTTTGTTAAAAAGTGCCAAAAATGTCAAATCCATGACAACCTAATCCATGCACCAGTGCAAGAATTTCAACCGTTCACTTCAACATGGCCTTTTTGTCAATGGGGACTGGACCTGGTAGGAAAGATTAATCTATCTTCATCCAATGGGCACAAGTTTATAATCACAACCACAGAGTACTTTACAAAGTGGATAGAAGTTATATCCCTTGAAAACAATAAAAAAAATACAAAAAAAATAGAAAAGAGAAAAATACAAAAAAAAATCAGAAAAGAGAAAAATACAAAAAAAAATTAGAAAAGAGAAAAATACAAAAAAAATCAAAAAAGAGAAACATACAAAAAAATCATAAATCTGAAAAAGTGCAATAAAAAACACGTAGTGAAAACCTAGAAACAGGAACTACTTGTGATTTAAACTATATTTTCCATCTATTCAATACATGTCTTGATCATTCACTTTCACCATCATTTCCGCCTATCACTAAGAGAAACATCAAGTACATATCCTAGAAAAGTGGTTGTGTCTCACCCTAGCTTGGGGGAAAAATCTTGAACTCACTGGGGGCAATAAACTTTGGACTTAATCAAACAGACAACAATAGTATGATCATACATAAAATCAAAATTGGACATACATCAAACATCAAAACATTTCAGAAAATCAACCATCCACATCTAAACAACTAAAATAAAATCAATCAAAACAACTCTAGATAGATGATATTCTTTTAAATCATGATTTTATCGCTTTAGCTTGAATGT
The DNA here is from genome assembly GCA_007258455.2 of Sequoia sempervirens. Classification (NCBI taxonomy): domain Eukaryota; kingdom Viridiplantae; phylum Streptophyta; class Pinopsida; order Cupressales; family Cupressaceae; genus Sequoia; species Sequoia sempervirens. Next base: position 72,583 of record VDFB02019760.1, read on the forward strand.
TCAAATGTTGTACTTTAATTTTTGTTATCATTTATTTGGAGCAACTTGATGATGTTTTGAACTAGAGAAGCTAGGAAGGAGAATGGTATTTTATTTTTCTATTGTCTATGAGTAAATCATTATTATTGTGTGAATGTTCACAAGACGTGCTCTACAAAGAATCACTGATGACATTCCAAATTCACATAGGAAAATGATTGATTCTTGTTTGTATATGCAAGAAATGTCAGGTCATCTCAATTTAATTATACCTAGATGCTTGTGTTAACTTGCAATATAAAAAATCATGAAAGTAGTACTTAGGTCATCATTGGTCTAAAATATACCATTGATTCTTGTACTCACTTTGAACATTTTAAAGGCTCAATGATGATAAAAAACACGATAAATGGACTGTTAAGGTGACAATTTTGGCATAGGTAGATTTGCATGGTAAAATTAGTTTGCATTTATGTTAGGTTTTCATCTGCAAAGTATTTTGTTCCAAAGGCTAGTGAAGAATTCAAAAATGATGTTATCTTTTAATCATTAATGGATTGAGTATACTTGACATTAACAAAAACATCATCATTATCATGTAGTTGCATAATAATTTCCAATGCATACATCAAAAAGCATTATTATATCATTTATGTCATTCATACATTCAATCATATATTTACATTTATCATATCATATTTGCATCATCTAATTGCATAAAAAAAATATCAAAAAGAAAATCATCTACATAGTTGCATTTTCATTAATATTATCATATCATACATCACACATTAGAAGTATCATCACATTGATCATTCATTCATCCATTCATTACACCATATATTTGCATTTGAAATATCAAAAATGTAGTACATTATATCCATTTACATCATTATGTCATATATCATAGAAACAACATATCCAAAATCATACATATAGTTGAATTATCATATCATTCGTATATATACATTATCATACATCTATTGGTCCATGTAAATACTATGGGCACTATGCATCCATCCATCATCATTATAAGCATAATCACATTTAACATCATAAATAAAATATCATTAAATCATAACATAGTATCATGATCATATATTACATCCATAACATCATAATATAAAACATCACATGCCATATAGAATAGGAAATTAAATGCATTCATCATAGACATCCATCATAGATCCATATAGAACATATATAGATTGATAAGTCCACAACATATCATATAAATCTCAAAAATTATAATGTGAAGTATACAATCATATATGAAATGTAAAGAGATACAACATCAAAATGGTTGTGAATCAAAAAACCCAGAGTATACATCATGTCTCAAAATATATCAAGGATCCAATCATGGAGCTATGTAGTGCTAGCCCCAGATGGTGCTGACATCTCTAGACCAATGCGTCCCCCACCAGATGTACCAGGATCTCTTGGATCTCTTGGTAGAGGTTGTATCACACCCCAGCTAATAGTCCTGGAATGAGTCCTCCCAGATCGAGACTAAGCATAACTAACTCTCTGCTCAGCAGGAACCACCTCATGGTATCGACCTCTATAGTACTCAACCTCTTGAACCACATGGGTCCCCTCTCATGTAATCAACTATGGTGGTACCCTCAACCACTCTCTGCAGTCTATCTGCTAATCCTTGTGCCTGCTCTATAGTTTGTCTAGTTGCATCTCTCTCTGCTATCAAAGGAGCTATCTATGCATGTGCAGCAGTCAACTTTGCTTGTACCTGTGAGAGAGCCTATGCATGAGTTTGAGCCTATGTCTATATCTGAGTTTGTGTGTGGGCTAGTAACCCCTGAGCCTATACTAACTACCCCTGTAATGTTTGTACCTGCACTTGTAGGCTGGCAATTTGGTTCTGTTGTTGCTGGGAAGGTACTCCAATCCACACATGTTGTTCTGTTGCAACTACCAATGATCACCTCTTATGAGGCACCCTCAAATCTATAACATCAAATGTCGGACCACCTCCACCCTCATCTCCTCCTCCATCACCATCTCCACCATCATCTCCTCCTCCACCCTCATCTCCTCCACCATCTCCATCTCCATCTCCCTACTCATCATCACTACTCTCCACATCCTCCAAATCCACCTCCTCATCCTCATCTCCCTCATCCCTCCTCTGTCAGTTCCTGTGAGCAACTGCCATCTCCACCCCACCTATTATCAGAACTAGCTCATCTAGAATGAAAATATGGGGGAATGGATATAATGCAAGATATTGGGCATAATCCTCAGTAATCGAAGCCTCGACGATATCTTGATACATCTCCCAAACAATGGCCGACAGACCTTGATACTCCTACACTACAACATCATAGGATAAGAAAGGTCCCCACTCTATCTAATGACATCCATAATGTGCAACACCTTGGGGCATGCCCTGTACTCTACCATCCTATCTAAGCACCCTCCTCAACAAAAATCTCTTAATGGCATAATGTGTCTTACCAATCAAGTACATGGACTAGCATAGGTATGGCATATCTATATCATCATCTAGCCAATGCTCGCAACCGAGTTAGGGCTGCCATGTAACTAACTCTACATTATCAAGAACTATCCTCCAATGCTCCAATTTACCTAGTCTAGGATAAGTAACTAGACTTGCATATGCATGAGCATATGGCCTCAAGGCAGATCGCTATTTGATTGGAACTAGACAAGTGACCACAATATGCTCCCATGCCCACACCTAAAGTAATGTAACTCCTAAAGAAAAACTAGCTCCTTCGAGGTAGGCCACCTGATGAAAATCGTGGTATAGATGGGAAAGAATGCACATACCCCATGCATATCTAGTACCATGGACGATCATACTCTCTGAAACATGACCCCACCCAATTGACAATCTCTTTGATCTACAATAAGGACAAAGGAACCCTACAATAAAACCAACAAGTACTAATGGAAAGGTAGCATATGCATCAACCATCTCGTATTCACAAATCCTATAATCCTAGAAAACTCAACATAGTGCATCGGTCCCACCCTACTTAGAAGAATCATAAACCACCAACTCCCCAACAACAGGTATCTGCAAGATCCTCCATACATCCTCTAGAGTCACAATCATCTTGCCAATAGGAAGGTGGAAGGTATTGTTCTCACTCTGCCATCTCTTTGTTAAGGTTGTCAATAGTCCCCGATTAATCCTAATTGGGGGCATATATAGAAGAGAAGACAAACCACACCGTGTGATAACTACTGACATAGGCTGTGCTAGCTACGGTATCAAATAAAATGTCTTAGGAAACTGCTCTTGATTATGTAAGTTCGTCAAAGACTCCTATCATCACAAAATATCAAAAGTCAGTAATCTTTGTCAAATTATCAAACATCAATCAACCTATCAAATCTAATAAGCTCTAGTAAGATTTTGATCAAATCTCGCGAGCAAACTATTACTGAACCTCACCTATCATGAGGTCAATCAGTCAACCTCGCCTATCATGAGGTCAATCAGTAAACCTCGCCTATCATGAGGTCAATCAATCATCCTTGTCAATCATGAGGACAATAATCAATTTATCATTGCACCTCGCCTATCATGAGGTCAATTAGTCAACCTTGCCTATCATGAGGTCAATCAGTCAACCTCACCTATCATGAGGTCAATTAGTCAACCTCGCCTATCATGAGGATAATTATCATCAATCAATTATTGAATCTCACCTATCATGAGATCAATATAGATCAAACTATCAAGAAAATCAATCAATTTATTGAATCTCACCTATCATGAGATCAATACACATCAAACCTATCAAAAACATCAATAAACATCAACAATGAATCAAAATTCAGGCTGAAGTGATAAAAAAATTATCAAAATCAAGAAGTTAACTGACAAATAAATCTTTCTAATTTCAAAGCACTAAAACAGTGATTCAATGTGCTAGAGAAGTCAATGCGTTATTAAAAATCTCCAATGCGCCAAAACAGGCAGCCATTACGCTAAATCAATGTATGCACCAGTTAAGGACTTCAATGCGCTAATTTAGGCGACCAATGCGCTGAATTAGTCAATGTGCCATTTTAGCCTATCTATGCGCTAATCTAGATCACCTATGCACCATCCCTGTCTATGCACTAAACTAGGAGGTTGATGCACCAAAAAAATCTATCCTATGCACTAAATCATTTGACCTATATGCGGTACTACATAATTCCTATGCGCTAAAGCGGTGTGTGCATGTGCTAAAACAAAGAAAAACTGAATTCAAATGAAAAAAACACACAAAAAATCAAAAAGCATGAATTACGAGGAGGTTCTAGGGTACCTACTAGAGGTCTGTAAGCGGTCAGCTGATGGTGATGACGTACGCGCTCAAAACAGTGAGTGTGATATGGAATGGAAATTTTGCTCTAAGATTGCACTCACTCTCAAATTTCAAAACTCACAATGCACAAATGAATTTGAAAATCCAACTTTTTAGATTTGTATAGAGTGATTAAGGTGGGATTTTTGGTGGGATTAATTATTTTAATTTCCAGGAGGCTTAATCATCAATTTAACATATGGAAAACTATACATCATTTTTTAGGACATAAATCGATTTTGCATCATTCAAATTAAAATATTTATCAAATCATCAAAAAAATCATAAAATCTTGAAAATTTTTGAAAAAAAAATGAAAAAAATCAAAATTCGTCAATTTATCTCCTAAGGGGGCATATATCCATCATCACCTGAAAATCAATGCTTGGGGCATATCAATTTTTTTTCGTCAGTACTAGCAACAACATCAAAATTTTCTTTGAAGTAATGTGTAAACACATCACTTCAAAGAGGGGCAAAATGTATACACCTAAAAATGGTCTAGATAATCTAATTAATTAAATATGATTTATTTGATTAATTAATGATGCAGAGGGTATGGGACTTTGAAAGAAGCACAAATTTCTCAAGGTTTACAAAGATGCAATTTCCAAACACTGTTCTAGGCAACCTAATGGAGACAAGGCCCAAAGGTTCACTTGTGAATTTAAAACTTCCCTTATGGTTCCAAACCATTTGAATGCTCTTGAAAGACTCAATAAAACTTGACTTGAAGGTTGACAAACCCCAAACCCTCTGTCTTAGACAAAACTCAACTTTTCCACCTTAAGTAGCCTTATAGCCCAATTAGGCCTCTAGTGAAGGATTTTTGACTTTTCTCTCAAACTTTCCAAAGGAACCTCTAATCTAATGGTTGATTAAGTTGTTTTTTATGATGAAAAACAACATATCCAAACCCTAATATCACTTGCTTCAGACAATCCCATCCAAAACCTATTGTCTCCTCAAAAACTAGGCCAAATTAGCCCTCTTTTTCAAAGCAACCCCTCTCTAAACTTATCCCCTGACCATGAAACTTTCAACAGTCCCTTAAAATGTCTCAAAACCAAATATTTTCAAGCTTTTAGGCTTCTATGACACATTTAACATGCTCAAACACAAAACCCTCCACAAATTGCCTCAAAACTAGGGCTTCTTGAATCTTGACTTCCCAAACACTTCTAGAACCAATTAATTGACTCTACACCATTAGGAAAACATATTGAATCATTCCAAACTAAAAAAAATATCCCTCCTTCAGGTAGATCTCCTACTGCTACACCCTAGGGTCCATCTTCATGCTCTTTGCTTTGCTAAATCATTGTGTACACATTAGTTTCCCTCTTTCCTGCACATTATTTTGTTAGTTTATTATGGTACATGTTAAATTTGATTCATTTCATAGGTTTTCAGTCATAATACTCCATGAAATGGATCATTCATCCATAAAACCTCTCAAAACCAATGAAAATATGCACCTCCTTGAGGACAGTCAAGAATATAATGCAAGAAAAAAATTTATAATGTCTAACAGGGCATTCAAAGGGTTAAATGAATGTAAATACAAGTCTCTACTTAATCCAATAGAACTTATCTTCAATAGAAAATCAAAAGATCATCAAAAGACTCAAGAAATTGCAAGAAAATTATGTTTTTTTTCACTATTTCCTGTAGCAGTCCGTACAGTCACTTCACCAATCCATCAACCTCCGTAAAAATGACTTTGGGAGCTTTGTATAACCTTTCCCCAACTTCTCAAACTGTTTTGGATTGATTAGTTTACACTATTAGTGCTAAAACATCAAAAAACTACTTACCCACCCAAAGTTGGAATTCAAAAATTTGAATTTCCAATTTGCAATTTATTAAACTCTACTATCTAAAAACTATTGGATCCTTAATATCCAACCTTATTTGACACAATAAAATCATAATAAACCTATCTAACCTCCTAGAGCATTATTTTTCCATTTACAAAGCATTTTGGTCCTAGGGTCCTTATCAGGACCCTTAGGACAGTTGACTCCTTTCAAGTTCTTTCCCATTTCAAAAGCCATTATAGGCTTCAAAAGATTATAATTGATGTTTTGATTTGATGGAAAGGTCCTCTTGACCCCTACACACTCCTGACCCTTGAAGATTTCCTTAAAGGGCTTGGGTGCTCCTACACCAATTAACCCTTCAATTCATCTACTATTAAATAAATAGAAATATTTATTTATATAGTTCACATTTAAATCTTCTATCTATATCATATTATTTAATTATTATTATCTACTTCTTCTATAATTATATATTTATTCTATCTTAATCACATCATTCTATTTTAAATTAAATAAACAAGTTCACATACTTTGTTTTATTTAATTACCATATTTCTTCCATGTTTATTTAATAAACAAATTTCTATAGTTTGTTTTATTAAATTAAATATCCTCTTTTACTAAATTGAATAAATCTAAATATTCAATCAAAGCCTATTTCTACAACTATTTCCTCTTTTCAATCATCATTATGCACCAACAAAATTAGATATTTCATATCTAATTAATTCAACTCGGCCTTCACAGACAAATTTGGAGACAAATTGAAGACAAATTATAGGTAAACCTCATCTTCTTCCATTGATTCTTCCTATCCTCTAGCAGAATGTTTTTGTGGGGAGGAAAAATCTCCATAATCTTCTCAGGCTTCTTCATCCTTCACCATTCAATCTTTCAAATCAAATCCAGACCCTTACCTGATACCACATCACAAATATGTTGTCGTGAATCGATAAATACAACTTCTTTCCACAGGAAATAGATCCCAACTTTGTGCAATATTACTTTGCAGAAATAACATTAGAAGCATTTGAGCAATTATCATATTAGTAAAGTAGCAATCATTATTGTAAAATAATATTAGAATCATCTTAGTTTTACAATCATGGCTCTTCATATAGTTGTATCTTAGTTTATTTCATTAGTTTTTATGTCATTTTCATCTACATGATTACATCATATCATTTAGAAATTATCATATAGGATTTCATTCCTGCATCTTACATCATCCGATTCTCTAAATTGGCATTTTAACAGTCACAGTGCTTACAAAATCTAAGAGCCACTGTGATTTAATTTATTTTTCATATTTTCGCGACCATTGTTGATAATACCTTTTGATTGTTTATTATTTAATTTCCACTTTCGTTAATCCTTTGTCCAAAATTGATAACCGCGCAAACATTTATTCTATCCTTTGTGATAATTAATAACCTTGTTGAGCGACACTAGCCATTATTTTCCATTAAATCTCTTTATTTAATGAATATCATAAAATTCCCCTAATTGCATAAATTATACCTTTGTTTAACTATCAATTACTAATTAATCTAATTCACCCCAACTTGCAAGGGAATATTCTAAGGGAATATTCCTCCTTTGCACATTCCTCCAAAAGAAATATTCCCATGGAATATTCCTTCCCCTTTGGCACATTAATTTTGTTCTTAATTTGCTAATTGTCTAGTTTCCCTCACCCTTGAGAATATTCCAAAGAATGTTCTCTTTCTTCAATCATTTGAAAATGGGGAATATTCCTTTTCTATAACAAACTTACTTGACTTGTTGTGTAAGTTAACTTACTTGACTTCTTGTACAAGTTAAAAGTGTGTTTGTTTGGACAAAGGTGAACCCTTGATTAAATCTCATCATTGATTCTCATCCCTTGATGAGAATCCATGATCCATGCCTCTAATTTCCTCCATCCTTGACCATTGATTAACCTTTTTCATCTCAACCCTTCATTTCTCATTTGTCCTTCTATAAATACGTCACTATTTGGAGACAAATGGATCCATCTCTTAACATCAAAATTATGCCATTAAAATCACTTGCACTTGCACTTGCACTCACATTTTACATCATTTTAGCTTAAATTTACTTTCATATTAGCTTAGCTTTCATTAATGGCTTCCATGGTAACCTAGATGTATACATTTAGCATATCTCATAATTAGGGTTTCAATAGTTTTAGCTTAAAATCCATTTAGATTAGCTTTACACTCACACATCTTAATCATCTTAGTATAAATCATGTTAAAATATCTTGCATCATGTTCATTTAGATTTAAATAATGTTTTCATACACATCTATCAATGGTTTCATTAGTTTTCTTCAATAAAACTAATTGGAACAAGCTAATTATCCAAGGGATTAGGAAAGGGTCAATGTTCCACATTAATGCGACACCACTCCCCCAATAAGATAAGTTTCAATGAATTAAATAAGTGTTTTCAAAGCTTTCATTCAATTTAGAATTTTAGTTTTAATAGATTCCTAGTTTAGATTTTTATTGATTGATCTCTACTGGGATTGATGTTTAGTGGCTTGAATATCTCATTGATCAAGTATATTCCACTCGTACTAATCCCTCAGTCACACCAAGAAAGTTCACACTCTTGAAGGACATCAAACCTAATGACACCACCAAGAAGACACATCACGTGAAGTAAGAATACCACACTTTGAAACAAACAATGAGTGGGGACACGTATGCCCTCACTTTAATGAAATTGCTTAACACCGCGCTATGAGAAATTACTTTAAAGCGGAACATATGAAATGCCAGTACATGAGGGATTTATTCAAAAAGCACAAATGTAAAATATATGTTTCCAAAATAGAGCTATGTCATGAAATGAGGGTTTCCCCAAATATGCAATCCTAATATAACACGTAAGGGATCTGTGGATTTGGGGTCAACATTTTTCTTTTGTTGCAGTGATATAATCAAGCTTAGAATCGTCATCATTCTCCAAATGACTCATGGAACAATGAGCAAAAAGGAAGAATTAAACAGAGAGAGAAAACATGGAAAAGCTTTTGGGTCAACATGCAAGAAACCTAAATGTCTCGATGCCTTGCGGCATCCCCAAAAGGAAAACACAAGAAAAAAGATAAAGGTGTATGGAATATAGAAGAATGCAGATACAAATAGAAGAATTACATGATAAATTCACTTCCTTTATATCCTTGCACCAATGAAGTGACAAGGGTCATCCTAAAGACATGCTAAGTAACATTGTATGGGAGATCGCATTATGCACATGCAATCACAAAGAGCATGAAAGGAAGAAAAATACTAGTATGGCACATGTGAGTCAACCTATAGCAGGTCATCTGCATCCCAATCTTGTTCATCATATGTAGGAGGATAAATAGACAAAGGGACAATGACAAGTGTTGTACTAGGAGGTCATGAGGTTCAATACGTGGTGATTCAATCTTTTTAGGAGGATCATCATAGTTGTTATCATTTAAGCTCATGGAAGAGGAAAACAATAAATTTAGCTCATTATGCACTTCCTCATCAATTAAATTATCAATATCATCATCATCATCCAAGTTAATCATAGCAAGAGGCCTAATGAAAATTTCCATAGATGTTTCTTGTTGTATTTGTTGTTGTGGTGAAGATGGAGGATCATCATGCTTTGTTTCAATTGGTTTTTTATCTTGATTTTTTGTTTTATTCTCTTCTTTCAATCTACAAGCAATAGCATGATTCCTACGCCTACGCTCTTTAGCATTTCTATTTCTTTTTGTATGATTTTAAAGTTGTGATTGTTTAGGAGTGGGTTTATCAACTATAGGTTTATTTTATTCCTACAAGGGAGGAATGGAATGAACCATGGGAGGTTGTTCAACCACTTTCTTTTTAGCTTTATAAACTTTTTTGATCTTAGGAGGGACAATAGGACTTATTTGATTATCTCTTGGTATTTTATAGGAGATAGGTAAGATTTGTCATGAGTTGGTCTTGGTTACTTGAAGGGCTTTTGGTTGAATCATTGTTTCATCAATGATAAGAGGCTCAATCATGGGTTGATGCATGTTGCTAAAGGATAATTCTCCTATGCTCTTTGCCTTGAACTTTTGATAAGATTTGAAAATTAGTCCTCATGAGGCTTAATAGGTTTCATAGGTTCGGGCCAAAAGAAATCCAATGAGAACTTCCCATGAAAAAGATAGAATATTAAAGCTACTATGGTGCATAGTAAAGATATCATTACCAAATGGAAACTTTAATCATTTATGCACTACCAACAAGATGGAATCCATGGAGTGTAGCCATGGGTAACCAAGCTTCACATGGAATTAGTCCGATGACGAGATGATGGAAAATGAGACATTCTATTGTTTTGGTCCAAGTTTTAAAGTAAGGATGATCGAACCTGTCATAAGGAAAGAGAAACCATTATGCATTTTGATCCATGTGCTTTCGGTTGGTCATAAGAATCTTGATAAATTCATGTACAAATAAGAATTTCTTAGTGGTTGCATTCTCTACACACATAGGATCAATTAATATCCTATTAGTAGGCTTGTCATTGATTCTTTTGGTGATGTAAAGAGGACCATTGGGTGCACGTCTAATTATGTAATTTTGTGAGAAATAAATGTCAAGGGGCATTTTGGTTTGGCCCTTAT